>PVKB01003794.1:0-157765 GCA_004027205.1 Ctenodactylus gundi
CTGGGGTCCACAGACAAAAGAGCAACAGAACAGAATGAGCAAGACGAGAAACACAGGTCTTGCTGTCTTTTCATTAGTCTTCAAGAAGTATTTGTTTTACAGAAGAGGGTTGAAAGGACAAACCTTCAGCTTGGGAGCACAGGACACTGAGGTGGATGGTAAATAAAGGTCTTCGTAGAAGTGCATCATGAATTCCTCTCAGTTTACATGGATGAGGACTGAAAAGTACGAGAGCATATTCACCTGCTGACTGAAATTATATAGTAATTGTTATGCAATACTGACGCAGAAGAGAGTGATAACTATTGTGAGAGAAGTTAAGGAATAAAGACAGGATCTGGATAACCAGACAGGAACGTGGACAACTCAGGAGAAAAGATGACGATACAGCAGTGGAGCTGGAAAGATGAGGAAATACTCTTTAATTGCCTCTCCCCCTTCAGTGAAACAGGCTGCGAGGTTACTTCTGAGAGTAAGCTATGAATAAGGACTGGGGGGAACAGGACCTGCTATAGTTGTCTTGGACAGTGGGAAAGCCAACTGACCAAAGGAACAAGGAAGCACTGTCAGACAGCGCTGAGGGCCCTCGTGGATCTGTGGTCCCAACTTTGAAGTGAGATCAGTCTGTATGGTTGTGTTTTTCCCTAGCCACATCCTGTTGAGCTACTGAGGTGTAGAGTGTGGCTCTTAACTAGTCGTTAGACAAGTATGACTGAGGGAGTGATTTTAAGGGTGAACGGTAGAATTTAACCCAAATCAAGAGTGGTGGGGGAAGGAAGTGATTATTTTAAGGAACAGCTCACATGACCAAGGGCTGTCAAGTTGAAATCTGCGGGGCAGGCTTGCAGGCTGCAGTCCCATGGAAGAGCTGACACCCAAGCTTATCTGGGTGCAGAACTACTACTTCCTTGTGTGACTTCAGTCTTTTCTGGTAAAGCTTAAAACTGACTTTATGGGGCCTATCTATATAGCGGAATGTCATTTGTTTACTCAAAGTCAACTGATTTAAATGTTAAATATTTTAAAAAGAACTCAACAGAAACGTCTAGACTAGTATTTCACTGAAACTGGGTATATGGCCTAATCAAACTGACACAAGTAAGTTAATTATTACAGCTAGGCAGAGTATTACATGTTGATAATCCCAGTACTCTGGGAGGCTGAGGCAGGAAGATTGGAAATTCAGGCCAGTCTGGGCAACTTGGTAAGACCATTTCAAAATATAAAGGCTGAGGCTATAGCTTAGTGTGAAGACCCTGGGTTCAGTTCCCAAAATCCCTCCTCCCTTACATACAAAGGAAATGTTCATTCAAAGGAAAGACTAAGGATGTCAGAATTTTTTGGATCAGTGGCAGAAGTCTATTTCCCATGCACTAATTCTAATGAGCCCTTCAATAAGTAGCTCAGGGAGGAAGAGAGGAGGAGAGTAGGGCAAACACAGAAGCAAGAGAACTGTTCTCAGAACAAACCTCTCCTGGCCCTCTCCTCCCTTCTTTCCTTTTGTGATAGTAGAGATGGTACCCGGGGCCTCTCTCCCACTCTACTATATGCAGCCCCTGAGATCCAGAAGGAATGACGTAAGGAAGGACAAGTCCCTGGTGGGTAAGGGTGCAGTTTCAATGTCAAGAACTCTTGGTGCAAGACTGGCACGATTCTGAGCAGGTTTTTCAACTAAGCCTCATTTTCATCAGTTAAAACAGGGTATAAATATTAGAAGATGGTCTTGAACATCAGCCAGCAAACAAAAAATGTTATACGGCGAGACTCTAAACAAAAAAAAAAAACCTCAAACCAAAAACTAACAACAACCCCAAAACAAAACAAAACACATTGCAGATAAATACCGAAGAGTGATGCAGAGATCAGTAACTAACAAAGCACAGAAAATTTTGAGATAAATGTGTTTATGATAGTTTTGTATAGGATAAACTCTTCCCTATGTGCATAAAATGAACACAGAGAAGAAGTGTTAGGAGAACTGGTGGTCTACTTGGGAGCAAACATATATTTTTGTAACTTTATGCAATGGAAAACCTTCCTACACATGACAGAAAGCTGAAAGGCCAATCTATTGACCATGTATATTTTGAAATTCCTGAGGCAGATTTGGTGGCAAAGGTGTCCTGGGAGGCTGACACAGAAGGATCCAAGTTTGAGCTCAGCTTGGGCAAATTAGTGACTTAGCAAGACCCTGTCTCAAAATCAAAACTGAAAAATGGGTTGCAGATAATAGTTCAGGATGGAGATCCTGGGTTCCATCCTAGTAGGCCCCCAACTTTTAAGGGAAAAGACACTATGAAGAGTTACCAAACTTAATAGGGGATTTTAATTTAACTTACATGCTTGCTCTACTTATTCTCATTTTACATTTTTATTCTTTTATTTTTTTCTTTGATGCTACATAGCTGTTTTCTTTGCAAATTCCTCTAGAGCTGATTTTATCCCAACAATACTTACACCTTAATTAAAAAAAAAACTGTCCACACATACTCAGGTGTGAGTTTCCAGTACCAGAGAGAGCCCCTTGTAGCCAGTGCCTCACTGCTTCTCTGCAGGGCTGCTCCATGCTTTTACCATCAGTTTAGCCAACCCAACCTGACAGTTTATTCAGGCTTTGGCATCAGCACAAAGAAGTTCAAATTAGTGTGATTTTTGTTTTCTTGTAGTAATGTCTTTGTCTTGGGTACTCGTTAAAAAAATATTAAGTCTTAAAATTTAAAGTTAAACTAGGCTTCAACTGAGTTTTCTTAACTTTAAAAAAAAATTTGCCTTGCGTTTGATCGTGTTAACATTCTGTCCGAGTACTGACTTTCTCAGTGTTGTTCACAGGCATTCTCCCTCACTCATGCTGCCTCCCACGTGTGCAAATTTACCACTCTCAGGCTCTGTGGATCCAGTCCAGGTGGCCCTGAACTCACTACATAGCCTGATCCTCCTGCCTCAGCCTCCAGAGTGGCATGCACCACCACACCCTGCTTTTTTCTCTTTAGTTTCCCACAGCTATTCATTAATTTTTTTTTTTTGTTGGTGGTGGTGGTGTTTAAAGAACAGATGTTTATTTAGAAAAAAGGAGTAAAAGCTCCAGCTATCTGGGAGGGGTCCTGAGTTGGTTGCCCCGCCTTACAGTTTTAAATTAGAAAATGGTGCTTTTCATCTTTGCAGAATCTGTCCTAATCGCTCTTTCCCTTATTGGTACTGCTTGTTCCATTTTCAAAGATCCTCATGAAGAGATAAATCAAAAATTTCCCTAAAAACCTTGGTTTTGGTGTCCATTTACTTAAGAGGCAGTATAGCACGCGGCATGATTAAGGCCTGTCTCGAGGCCTTCCCTGGATATCCCACATGATGCACGCCTTTGTCTTTCAGGACTGCCTTTGGTGAGCTTGACCCTGTATCTGAAACTGCAGATACAACCACCATGCTATACTTTGGGTCCTGAGGGTCCCCAAAAGCTTCATGTATTTGAAACTGTGTGTTATTGGAAGATGGGGCCTGGCTGGAAGGGGCAGGTGCTTAAAGTTTGACCTGGAAAGATTGTCAACTTGAGATTGGGCACTGCCTAGGGCAGAGATCTCAGGTGTTACTGACTTGTGGCCAGAAAGTGAGGGAGGGACAAATGGCAAAGTACTTAAAGAAGGAAGAAGAAACAGTTGTTGTAGCTTCTTTTTGGGAAAGCTCATCAGCCTGCCTCCTACTTCACTTGGCTTCTGTCTGCAAAGGGGTGAGCAGCTCTCCGGCCTCTGCATTCACTTCCATTATGGCCAGCTGCTCACCAACGGACTGTGTGACACCTTCTGAAACTGTGGGCTAAAAAATGTTTTCTCCCTTAAATTGTGGATGTTGGATATTCTGTCACAGCAATGATTAAGTAACTAAGACACACCAGGTGCAGTGGTGCACACTTGTAACCTATTGTGGTTTGGATCTGGAGTGTCCCCCAAAGCCTCATGTATTTGGATATTATGGATTGTCTGTGGAACCGTGTGCTGTTGGGAGATGGGGCCCGTCTGCAGGGAGAGACTGCAGGTGTGTGGACTGGATTGCAGGCGTTAAGCCTGGAAGGGGTGGAACACTGAGGCTGGACCCAGAAGGAGCAGATCACTGGGATGGACCTGGAAGGATATATGCTACTTCTTGCTTTCCTTCTGGGACTGGACTGGACTTGACTTCCTGTTTGCAATGTTGTGAGGAGACACCTTTGGCATGTGATTCCAATGTTGCTGATTGCCTACCATTGGACTGTGACCTTCTGAAACTGTGAGCTAAACTAAATCTTTCCTCCCTAAAGTTGTGCATGTCAGGCACTGAGTCACAGTGATGAAAAAGCAACTAAGACATATCCCTACGTTTTGGAAGGTTGAGATAGGAGGATGGTAAGCCATGTACTGCCTTGGTAACTTAGTGAGATGCTGTCTCCAAAAGAAAAAAAAAAGTCAAAAAGGGCTGGGGATATACTTCAATATCTGAAGACCCTGGATTCAATCCCCAGTATTGCAAAACAGAATAAAACAACTACACCAGTCTGCCCTAAACCATTCTTCTCTTTTTCCAGATTTTCCTCTTTAGCATGATCACATATTTTACTTGCACGTATTTTACTTATTAGCTTTCTTCTGTTCAACAGATGGCTTAGAAAGAGGAGCTTGGCATTAACTTTACTATTTACATGTTTTCTTGAAACAATTTTCAAAAGAAAAAAATTCCATCTTCATCAATGGAATTGATGAAGGGAGGTAAGAGGATGAAGGAAAAGACGTCACTCCTTCTTAACAAACTTAATGCTACATTAAAAAACGTAGACTTTGGGAATTGCTATGGTATAGATCTAAAAGATTCCTGCAGATCTCATGTATTTGGGGCGGGGGGTGGGGGTGGGTTCTGGAAGTGATCGGATCACAGGGCGCTAACCTCGTCAATGGGTTAATCTCAGGGTGACTTGCTTCAGGCTGTGCCATGAGAAGGCGGGTGTGGATGGAGGAGGCGGGCCTCTGAAGGGGTCTGTAAGTTTTTGACTCTCACCCTGCTGTCTGCTACCTGATGCCATGATGAGATTTTTGTCTTGCAGTCAGCCAACCATGGACTGAAATGTTTGGAACTCCGTGTAAAAAATAAACCTTTCCTTCTTTTAATCTGTATATGTCAGGTACTTAGTTCCAGCAATGAAAAGCTGACCAGTACAGGCATATATTTAAGAATAGAAAGCTGGGACACAAATAGGTATTTGTATCTCCTTGTTCAAAGCAGCATTATTAAACATATCCAGAAGGCAGAAGAAAGTATTGATGGATGAATGGATAAAGAAAATGTTATACACATATAATGAAATACTATTCAGCCTTAAAAAGGAAGTTCTGGGGCTAGGGGTATAGGTCAGTGGTTAGAGCACTTACCTAGGATAGTCAAGAACCTGAATTTGATTTCCCCAGTACCACATAAAAATTAGCTGGACATGGTGACCCACAGCTATAATCCCAGCACTCCAGATGCTGAAGCAGGAAGATTGCCCTGAGATCAAGGCCAGTCTGTGGTCTTAAATTTCAAAATAAAATAAAATAAAACACAAAGTTCTGACACTTGCTATTGCTATGCCAAAGCTGTTATTCTGAATAAAGTAAACTAGTCACAAAAGGGCAAATACTTTGTTTCCACTGAAAAGGTCTGTGCCTAGTTAAATTTATAGGCAGAAAGCAGAATAGTAGGTATCAGGGACAAGAGAAAGGGGAATGAGGCGGTATTATTTAGCGGGTATAGAGCTTTAGCTTAGTAAGATAAAAAAGTTTTGCAGATTGGTTGCAAAATAGTGTGAATATACTTAATACTACTAACTGTATAGTTGAAAATGGTTAATATGGTAAATTTTATGTTACATGCATAACACAGCATAACTAAAACATCTGTGGAAAAATTTTAAAAACTTACAAAGTACTTCTAGAAAACAAAATCAATTAAAACCCAGAAAACTTTGGTATAATAATGAAAGGAAGCTGACCCAGCCAAATATTAAATATAAACAACTAAAACAGTGAGGTATCTATGAATGCAGGTATATGCCTGTAATCCTAGCACTTAGAAGGCTGGGGCTGGAACATCTTCATGAATTTGAGGTCAGCCTGGACCACACAGTGAGATTGTCTCAAAAAAGTGTGTGTGTGTGTGTGTGGGGGGGGGGGAGTAGTCTAGAATCAACAATTTGGTACTGACAAGGATTGAGTATTGTGAGAAAGAAGATGCCACAATACAGTGAGGAAAGACTAAGACAAATAATGTGAAGCCAATTAGTTATCTTTTAGGTTACTGTTTTTGGATGGGTAGCCATACACCATTTACTATCAAATAAATTCCCTATAAAAGTGAAACAATTATTTTCATGTTATTCTATTTCCTCACTCTTTATTATTCTTCTGCCTTTCTTATAGTTTAAGATTATGTGGGACATATTAACTTCACACTCTATTAACCAGCAGCTGGTTGATACTTGAACAGTAATATTTCTTTGGAATTCATTTTGAAGTAATTCTGAAGAGAGTCTGACGGCAAATGGAAAGTATAAGTTTTCCTTTTTCTTTTGGAGACAGGGTCTTGCTCTGTAGTGCAGGCTGGCTTTGAACTCCCAACAATCCTCCTGCCTCAGCCTCCTGAGTGTGGGTTACAGAAATGCATTACCACACCTGGCTTTTGTGGTGCTGGGGAATCAAACCTGGCCTTGCACTTGCTAGGCAAGTCCTCTAACTGCTGTTCTATTCTTCCAGCCCCAGTATATCCCATCTAAAGAAAAAAAAACAACAACAAAATCCATTAAAGGAAGGAATTAACTTAAGTGGTAGGCTCTGCTTGGTAGGCTATTGAATTTTTAAGTTTCAAAAGTTAATTTTATCCATCATTATAAATGTGGCCATGGGACTGACACACACGGAACCACTGCAGTTTGGGCTGAGATACACTATATAACTACTGCTTTAGTCACTGATGTGCTCAGACCCTATTAACATTCAAGTATTTGCCAAACATAAAAGTATCTGGGCTTTGCTTTTTGATTACTTCAAATTTTCTATTTTAAGTTACCATTAGTAGATTAAGAGCTATTCTATGCCAAAGTCAAGAAACTGCTAAAAGGGAACACTGAACATTTTTTGGTTTATAACATATACCTTTCAGAGAAGGCATGACTTCCAATTATGTCCAAACCCTAGTTCCCAAACCTGAGAATGTTACAAAATGATTCTGCAGAGGCAATTAAAAAATTTTAAAATAAGTAAATTACACTGAAATATCTGGGTGGGTCTCATTTAATTACAGAAGCCCTTAAAAGCAGAGTGGTACTTTGGTTGAAGGCTGAACAGATGCGGCAAAAGACGTCAGAGGTATTTGAAGTGGGAAGATTCAACATATTATTGCTGGTTCGAAGAAGGGGGACTACAAGACATTTTAATCAGCTGAGAGAGGTTCTCAGCTGACAGCCAGCCTGGGAATGGGATCTGAGATTTAAAACCACAAACAACTGAATTCTGTTAGCCACCTGAACAAGCTTAAATGCAGATTCGCTCCCAGTCTAACAACTTGTTTTTGGCCTTGTAAGTCCTGGAAGAGGAACGAGCCCAAGCCACCTGGAATTCTAACTTGGAAACAAATGTGTGTTGTTTTAAACAGTCATGCTTTTGTCAACTTGTCACTGCAGCACTAGAAAATAAACACTGGGACTGAATTTTCTCATATTCCCTAAACAGAGAAGGGGGGGGGGGGGGGCAGGGCAGGGCAGATTTACGACTGCCCTTTGTGCTTAGCGTCATGCATGGGTCACTGTTTCTATGGCAAGTGGCGGGAAGTGGCACTGGTCTAAGCATAAATTGGTATGAGGGGGAAAAATTACCTACTTGGCTTAGTGATTAGGCCTGCAATCCCAGTACTCTGGGGGACTGAGGCATGAGGATCCTAAATTTAGGCCCAGCCTGGGAAACTTAGCAAAACTCTGTTTCAAAAAAAAAAAAAAAAAAAACACGTTAAATGGGGGGTTTGGGACATAGCTCAGTGGTTAGGTCGCTTGCCAAGGATGCACAGGTTCTAGGTTCACTTCCCCAGCACTGCATAAAAACTAGCCCAGAATGACGGCACACACCTGCAAACCCAGCAAGCAGAGGCTAAGGCAGGATTGCTGTGATTTCGAGGCTAGCATAGGCTACAGAGCAAGACCTAGCTCAAAAACAAAACAAAAACAAAAAAACAAACAAACAAACAAACAAAAGGGCTGAAAATACAGCTCAGTTAAAAAGCCTTGAGTTCAATTCCCAGTGCCAAAGCCCCCCAAACCAAACCAAACCAACAAAACACCCTACCTTCTATTAGCTAGTTAGGATGTACTAAAATCCAGGAACTGACAATATTTTTGGACAGATTATCTTCTAAAATCTAACTTCAAGAAACAAACAGGTCAAAAGCATTTCCTAAATCTAGCCTCATGGTGTCTGAAGAAGAAAGTTTTGTCCAGGAAGGATTTATTTTTTCCCCTTCCTATGAACCTCCTTTCCTTCATCTAATCCAACAACATGAAAATCCAGTGATGTACTAGGTACACAAAACTCAGAACTAGGAATTTGGCACAAAGAGGAGGATCACCTAACCTGTGGTGCCACTTAAGCCCTGGCACTTCTCTTAATAAAAACTGGCTGGTTAGAACCCCACTCATTTGGCAAATATTTATACAACATCTTCTAAGGGCAGGCCCTGTTCTAGGTACTTGTGACAGTGTGTTGTAATCAAGGAATTTATAATCTAGAGAGATGCACAGAATTATAATATGGTAGGAAGACATAGAAAACACAAGGGACAGAAGTTGTTTACCCAGTCTAATGACAAAGGCTCAACTACAGCCCGAGCAGGAGGCTGTAACTGACTAATATTGGACAAAGCCATTCCGGACAGAGGGACCAGCATAGGTCAAGATAACTGGGGTGTGAACGTGTGTAAAACAGCCTATTTGGATGACAAAAAAGGTTCACTGTATGAGCACTGAAAGTGTATTCATAGAAATGGGAGATGGGTTCCTAATTATCAGGTTGGGTCCACCGCATATGGCAGGAAACTTTATTCCAGAATGAATTTTAAGCGGAGGAATGGCATAATCATCATAATCATTTATGTTTCAAGAAAGGTTACTCTGGTAAAAAGGGTAGGTGAATTAAAAAACAAGCACCAGAGACTGAAACTAATATGAAGACCATTATACCATACAAGAGAGATGATGAAGACCTGATCTTGAACTTGATAAGCAACAAGTGAAAACAAGAACAGAATAATCACTTTAAAGAACCCTCATAAAGTCAAACATGTGCTGGACATCATAAGCTCCCAGCTGACCGCCATTTCCAAATGCCTGTCTGCCTCACCTGCAACTCAGTATAAAGGCTGGAACAGCCAGACATCTACTTACTCAGCTACAGCAGTTTCATGACAGTCAGTTCTGGACACTCTCTTGGGAAGTAGGGTGGGTGTGGTAAGGCTTTTCCTTTTAGTGAAAGAAGAAAGTTACAAGTGGGGAAAGGCCCTACCTTTCCGTATTTCCTTTACAGCTTGCTGAGGAGGGTATTATGTTTACTGCTGTGGCAGCAACTTAACAAAACATAAGGGGACAAAGGCAACAAGATGAGCCTGGAAGAGCAAGAGAATGGATTTCTTTTTTGGGAGTTCAGGGAGATGATACTGGATTTAATCCAGGGCCTTTGCACTAAGCTACATCTCTAGCCTTTTTATTATTTTGAGACAGTCTTGCTGGTCTTGCTAAGTTATATAGGGTGGACTTGAACTTGTGATTTCCTGCCTTGGATTGAAAAATCTCGATTTCTGATGACTTGACTGGGCCTGCTGAAATAACCTTGAGGCAGTTTATTTCTAGACCAAGTATCATTCCAATTTAAGCCACCAATTGTCAAGTTGTGTTAGTTTCAGACCAGTCTATTGCACTGAAACAGACTAAGCTTGGTGACTATGCAGAGTTTATAAGGGAGAGGAATTTCCCAAGTTTCTGGTCTGGGAAACATTGTAAAAGAAAGTGTTATCAAGACAAAATTAGAAAAAAAAATTCATGGTGTTTTCGGGGGTAGCATGGGTGACAGGGAACAGTGCTGAGATATGGAGAAGACAGAAAGGGAACAGCTTGCTGTTGGTCATGCTGACTTCACAATATTACAGCACTATTTAGGTGAAGAATATATTCAGATGTATGCATGTCTTAAATTTATTCATAAAGTCTGAATTACATCTACAGATGTATTAAGAGGTAAGACGTATCACACTTGTTTAAAGTTACACTCTTGGAAGAGTAAGGGAGAGAGGTCAAAAGAACAGGGTCCAGGCAAAAATTTCCCACATCTAAAGAGTCCTAATGAGTGCTATTTTCTATTAAAAAAAAAGATTCTGAAGATACAGAAATACTACTTTAAAATCGCGAGAGACTTGTCTATAGACTGAATCTACAAACATCAAACACCTGCTTATTTTTAAAAAATCCATTAGTAGCCGAGATAAGAAACACAGAAAATCTGGACCTATAAAAAAATGAATACTTAGTGCTAAAGTGACTGCACCAGAGGTTTTTCCCAGTAATTGAAACTAATCTGAATCAACTGCCTTGCTATGCATGCTAATAAATTAGAAATATGTGAATAACCTCATTCCTGAGACTCAGAAAATAACTACAGGACATGTTTTATTGGTGGTGGATTACTCCAAAGCACAAAGAGGAACATAACCACTGAGTAGAAAGCAAGTAATAATTTAGCAGCACTACGCATGATTAAGTAACCTTTGGGGGAATTATACCCCTCCTCTGCGATAAGTTAAAACAGGTGACCCTGGCAGCATTATTTACATGCATGCAATTATGGAACAAGAAGAATGATCCACAGCTGTTCAATATAGTGCGCAGGAAAAATACAGCTGGAGCTGAAGCAATTGGCAATTTGACCAAAAAGGCCCAAGGATACACTGCAATAGGTATAACCACTGTTGTGATGGCAAACCAAAGGTTGGCTTTTAAGTTTGGAACAGACAGTTGATATATGAGGCCTACAGAAATTAGCAATCCTCAAGTTCAAGGCTAGCCTGCGCAATCTAGTGAGTTCAGGACTCTCCTGGATTACAGAGTGTGACCCTGTCTCAAAACAAACAAAAACAAAACAGAAATCAGCAATCCTCAAAGGCATCTGTGAGGAACAGGAATTACAACTAAAGATAAAAAGGAATTTACTCCTGACATCGAAAAAAAATGTATCAAAACTAAAACTGATTGGAGAAAAATGAGTGTAAGAGACAAAAAAATACAACTATTGGTCTCCTTTCACTCATGCCAACCCTTAGTCCAACTAGTTAAGCTTTGCCAGAACTTCCACTTTGTCTATGTCACGCATCCTCCGCTCTGGTGACATGGGACCAGGCGCTGTTTCCCAAACGCAGCGTCTCCTTCCCTACTCTTGCCATGTTATTTCTGTTCTCGGCCCTGGAGATTCTGCCAGTGCTTCAAGTTTCACCCCTTTTATCTTTCAGGATCCTCTGATCCTATAACCACACTGATTTCATAACAATCTTCTTTTGCATTTTCCTGCTTTTATCAAAATCAAGCTATTATGTCTTGAATGTTACTACTGTATCTCTCTCCCTAATATTCTAAATTCCATAAAGAAGGATAACTAATTCATCTTGTGACTTCTAAGGGTCAAAAAAATTAAATTAGTGGTATGTTGCTGAATTAGTGACATAAAACAATTTAGAAGTCCTCAAGGGCCGAGGATGTAGCTCAGTGGCAGAGTGCTTGCCTGGCACGCCCAAGGCTCTGGGTTCAATCCCTAGTACCAAAACTGAAAGCCCTCAAAAGAATACATAAGGCAACTTCCTTGGAAGTCCAATAATTCAACTATTCACCATTCTGATTTACATGCTCCTCCCGCTGACAGGAAAAACAATACATAGGAAATAACCATAGGAATTACTGTTGAGAAAACAGTGAATCAAAACGGTCTAGAAATTCCAGATCCTATTCCGTCACATGGGCTTGTCACCTGCCCTTTTCTCTGCCTGCTTCCTCAGCAGCTACTTATTTTTTACAAACATGACGTAAGGAATAAAGTCTTGGTTAGTATTTTTAACATCTTTTGGAATGTTCTTCCCTTAAGAAATACTGGTCTGAGTATCAACTCTAGACTTTCTACTTATTATATTAGCGGTTTTCTCGATACATCGAATACCTACTACATGCCAAGAAATGTATTTTCAGTTTTATTTTAAAATAAAACTTTCTCCCTTTACTTTCACAGGTTTCTTTTAGGCTTTGAAGCCAGAGCCTTTGGCCATTGCATAATCCTAACATTAAAAAAGAAAAAAGATCTATCTGAAGATTCACTCTCATTCTGAGGTATGGTTGGTGAATCTTTATGATAAAAAGGAAATGAAATTCAGATGGAGGACCACTGCAAGAGAAGGTCTCAAATAGAAGGGTGTCTGGCTGAACACAGAAAGTTTATGGGGAACTTAACCTTGACCTAGGCTACAGGCCTTATGAACTACCATACTTTTCTAGGATCCCCCGTCTTGATTATTCTTTTCCTTAGCTTTTTTTAAAAATTTTTTTCCTCCAACCACATTTCATTTTTCTTCATCTCCTGGCTTACATAAGAACTTAAAAGTTGTGGGTAAACCTTCAGTCCTGCTGACAGAATTCTCAGGTAGGGCACGGGAAATTCCTTAGAATCTTACAAGCAATACAAAGGACTCTGGGAATGAGAACCAAGATTCTGCACTGTGAACTTTCGGCTCTTCTGCATCTTTAAACCAACCAAAATAATGATGGGAGATTTGTTTCGATTCCAATCACTTACATAAGAAATTCTAAGTATTGCAGGCAGAGTTAATCTTTTATAAAACCACCACCACCATGGGGGGGCGGGGAGGAACTCTAGATAACCAAAGGCACACGAATGAACGCAAGTTTGTATCTAATGGGAACCGTAATTCAGAACTGGATTTTGTTTTCGGGGTATCTCCGTTGCAATCATTAGGTGAGCCATTCCTCCGACTAGAGGCTGTGCTCACAGTACATCAAAGTTGGATGATCTAATAAACAAGTTCTTCCCTTCCCTCTCCGGCGGTCACGTCATCCACCTGTTGCATCACCTGCAAAGTGGCCTTCAGAATCTACGCAGGGGGCACTACCGTGATCTCCAAATAATCCAGCTGGACTATTTTCTTGCAAAATGTCAGCTTCATTCATGTTCGTGAGGTTGCCCTGCGGGGCTCCCGCTCACCTTCGGGAGCGATTCTACCACAGCCCCCGACAGCAGTGACTTTGGGGACGTAAGGGGGGCTCGGAGTTTCTGAAGACTTGAGCATTTATAGACAAGCGGGTTCAGGAGAAGCAGGGGAGCGCGTGGCGCAGGCGCCCGGGACCGACCGAGCGGGGCAGCCCAGGGCCAGCTGGCGGCAGGGAGGTCGGAACCGCGACCGGAGCTCTGCGGAGAGGACACCGCTCTAGCGGCACCGGTCGGGCCCGGCGCCGGGAGCCACGAGCGGAGGAGGGTCACGCCGACCCGAGCCCCCACGTCCCGGGCGAGCTGACGGCGCCCCGCAGCGCGGATTAGAAATTATCACTCCTCCTCCCCTCCCCCAACCTCGAGAACTCGGCTGGCGGCGGGGCGCGAGGCAGCCGCTCCCGGGCGCCCGCCCGCCGGCCGGGGCCGCACTCACCATGTCGTACACGTTGAGCACCACCAGCTGGTTGGCCCCCATCCTCCTCCCCGCGGCCGCCGCCTGGTCCTCCAGCCGCTGTCTCCGCGGGGCGGAGGCCGCTCCCACCCCCGCGGGCGCCTCGGGGCCCGAGCCGGGCACTAAGCGCGCAGCGCGGCCCGCCGCGGCCGGGGCGGAAGCATCTGGCAGCCGGGCCGCTCCGGAGTCCCGCCGACGCGAGCCGGCGCGAGGACGGGGATGGCCCGGTGGCGGCCCGCTCCGGCTCAGGCGCCTCCCCTCGCGGCGGGCACGTGGGGGAAGGCGGGGCCTGAGAGAGGGGCGGGCGCCGGGCGCCCCGGGGGCGGGGCCAGCCCACGCCGGGGCTGCGCCCGCCTGCGCTCTGGTTCTCGGCAGCCGCACCTCAGGAACTAAAATGGCGGCACCGTCGGCGCCGCTCCAGCGCGGAAGGGCTAGGCTTCAGCAAGACAACAATTCCCAGCATGCAGAGCGGCGTCTCCTCGGCTCTTGACTACAGCTCCCATCATGCTACGCAGGATCCCAAGCGTCCGCTAGTCTCCCGGGAGACTACAGCTCCCAGCATGCAGTGCCTTGAGTCTGACAGCCGATCCTTAGCCTTTCGTCCTTGGCGGGCGGTGAAGTCGTCCTCTTTCAAGTTCACAGGTGTCGGTAGTTTCGGTCATGTTGAGCCTGACGAAAACTGATGGAATGTGTCGAAAAACCAAGTTGATGATTCTTAAGTTTTCCAAATCCCAACTTGCTATTATTTTATTAATTTGTGTCTGCAAGGAGAGGGGCGAGGAAATTATAGGAGGCAGGCTACTGGTGCAGGATGGACGAAACATGCATCCAGTCCAGGAGCCCTCCGTATCGAGTTTGTGTTTCGGGAGACTGTACTGCCGGAATGGGAAAAGAGTGCAGCACTCATAGGTTAACACAATTCCTGGACTCAGAAGGAGCTTTTGCATTCACTCAACAAATATTTGTTGTGTGTCTCCCGCATGCCAGGCAGTATCGATTCTGAGGAATGCTGTGACTAAAAGGGGTAAAGATAACGGACCAAAGTATCAGTAATATGTGCTTTCTGGAAAATTAAAATAAGGTGACGTGATAGAGTAATCCTAAGACTGGCTGCACGGGAGGAACTACATATTGAAATGGGGATGACAGAAAGCTTTGCAAATATCAGAAGGAACAAAAGTGCACAGACCTGCGGCCTGAGGAGTTTCTGTGACTAGAACAGACGACGAGGTGGTGGCAATACATAAGTTAGGAAGATGGAAGCCAGATTTGGGAGGGTTTTTTTTTTTTGTGATAGAGTTAGGATTTTGAAACTTAAAAGGGGTTGAGTTAGAGATTGACGAAAACAGATTTTGGAGACAGGTAAAGGAGACAGAAACAGGGATATCAGTATGATAGATGGCAAAAATAACCAGGGTCCCAAATTATCCATGGTCTTTGGTGTCTCTTCCCAGGAACTCTGTGCTGGCCTGTGACTTGCTTTGGGCAGGGGGACATTAGCAAACATGATGCAAGCAGAGATTTGAAAAGTGCTTTCAACTTGGAGCTTGCCCTCTTGCTGTTGGGAATCCCGTGACTACCGCCAAATGAATGAGGGACACGTGATCAAGTCTTCACCCACATCCAACTGACAGCCAATCAACTGAGAAGCATGGGAGACTCGTGCAGACATTCCTGCCCTCACCAAGTCCATCGGACCAGGTGAAGCTCCCAAGTGACCCACAGAATATCAGAAAATAATGTTTTAAGTTGGGAAGTTTTTGGGGTGGCGGAAGCTATTCCAGATCTACCTGCCAAAAGGGGGCTTAGATACCGATAGTGGGAGAAAATTAAAAATGAAATAATTAAAAATTAAAAATAAAATAGTTTGGAGGTAGAGTTTATGGAACTTGCTATTGGGTTGAATGTTGAGATTAACAGGTAGAGAGGATTCAAGAATAAACTCTAGAATTTTTAAAGTTGGGCATCTGAGCGGACAGTGGTGCCATTTACAACATGTGAAACATGAAATTTGTTGGGGAGGAGTGAGGTCAAGAGGTCTTAAGATCTATTTTATGTTAGGGATGCCTCAGAGACATCTATGAGATGTGAACATTGGCATTAACAAATGTACTAAGATAGACATTAACAGGTTAAAATAAACTTTAAAGCCTTGGCACTGGGTGGATGACCTGGGAAATGGATAGCTAAAAAGAGGCCGAAGGACACTGCTCAAAGCCTTTTCATCATTGAGAGGCCAAAAGTGAAAGTGGAACCACAGAGGCAGTAGGGGAATCAGAACATGGTGCAGAAAGAAATGTCCAGCAAATAAATCTCTAAGGAAGCTCTGTCTTGTAATGCTGAACTGTCCAGTGGGCCCTCGTTAGGTACTGAGACTGCATCTCAGCTGCAGCACCAGACTGTCCACCACTACAGCTGGACAATGCCTGCTGAGACCAGTGGAGTTTCTTGATAAGGATGGAATGGGAGTAAAGTACGCTTAACTTTTCCCCAGAACATTTCTTGCTTTTGATTTTACTTTTAAAATATATTAATTCTCTGTAAAACCTGCAGACTAGCACACAGGTGTTGGCAATTTCAGTAGCTGCAGCCCACAGGTTGTCTTATGTGAGCCTTAATAAACTCATTTACCCCCCAAAACTGGCTTGTTTGAGTTATTTGGACTATGGGGCTCCTTCTCAGTTCATCAGCAGACCTTTTCTTTACATCTCTTTGGAAAATTCACACAATAAAGATAATGTGAAAGTCACAAGATTACTGGATTCACTGGGGTAGAGATTACGAGTAGTCTGATATGAGTGGTGTCAGGGATAAGTGGAATTTAAAGACTGCTAAGAAAGGTTTGAGAAGTCAATTAAGATGAAATGGAAACAACTTAAATTTGGGACGAAGCTGGATAAGGCAGGGCAGCCAATTAAGGACATTTTAAAGTTGGGAGGTACTGGAGCATATTTGTATGCAAGAAGAGAGAAGCTTATTCGATATGGGGGAGAGGGAGATTTTCAGTGGTAAGGAGGTGGGGAGGAAGGTTCCAGGGGGCACGTGGACTAGGCCTGTGGTTGGAGGAATGCTTCATCCATAGTGACAGCATAGAAGGGACATGCAGAGGCTCAGTGGTGGCACTGAAGGCAAGGGACACAGAGACAGGCTGAGAGAATTGGGATGGGAAAGATGGGGTGTCCTTTTTCTGGTTACCTTTCATTTTCTTAGTGAATTGTGAGGGAAGATTACCATGGGAGAGTGAGAGCTGAGGAAGGCATTATAAGTATTATAAACAAGACTTATCTATAACAACAGAAATCATCCCTTGTTCATGTCCGTGGTAAAACACGTGATGCCTACCCTCAGGATGCTGGCAATCCAGTGAAAGACAGAATGTGTACATACTCATAAATACATATTCGCTCTTCAATTTATAATTTAAATGGAAGGAGACTAGCAGTAATGGAGCATAATAGGAAGGCTTATTCAAGGTGGTTGTCTGGAGACCGATTAACAAGGAAAATATAAAGAGTTGCAAATTGGGTATCAGAGATCTAACAAAATAAAAAAAGAACCACTAAAGTATCAGTGAGCCAGATATAGGTGTCATTTCTCGGCTTGGGAGAACAAGGGAGTTGGAATTCTAATATTTTTTGAAATTAGAAGTCAAAATTCAGAAGAGGGAAGCTGCTGGTATTTCTCACGGGGCCCAGTGATGCAGATCCTGGAAAATTTCAAAAACTTCAAGCTAGAAATTTAACCACTGCTGCTGCTGTGGTTAAGAAACCTGGCTGACTCCATGCTGATGGGGTAGAAAGTAAGTCCTGCCTTCTAGTCTCCTTCCAGTATGCTTTCGGTACCTGCCAGGATGCCATAGGAAAAGCAGAAAGGTGGTTTGTAGAGTCTGGGCACTGGCAACACAGAGGAAAACATAGGTGGGCATTTGAAACCAGAAGCAACAGCTTTGATTAAACCTCCCGCAGTCACAGACAACTTCTTCTTGTAACCTGGAATAAGGCATAGCTGTCCAAATCATTATAACTGAAAAAAAATTTCAAAACTATTGCTACCTGTGTTATTTATAGTGTTATACCAAATTATCCCTAACCATACATAGTAGCTTAAAACAAACACTGCCAGTATCTGAGGGCTGGGGATTCACATATAGTGTAGGTGAAAGTTTCTTGCTGGAGTGTTTCGTGGAGTGGCAGCCTGTCGGTCAGCGGAGCCATAGTCATCTGATGACATGACAGGAGCTGGAGGATCTGCTTCCAAGATCCCCTGTATACAGAAGCTACAGAGATAGGGCAGCATTGCCACACGGGCCTGTCTCTAGGCCTGCTCAAGGCATGGTAGCTGCTTCTCATAGGGCAATTGATACAGAGGAGGGAATGACCAAGAAAGAAGCCAGTGTCTTATAACCTCATGTCAGAAGTGGTCTACCACGACTTCTACTTTATTCTACTGTCCATGCTGACGAAGCCTGGACCAATGGGGGTAGGATACACAAGAGTGTGAATACCAGGAGGAGGAGTTAGGGAGCCCATCTCAGAAGTTGGCTGTCATAGACAGCTTCATACAACTCCATCTTCTCCACTGAAGTGGTGGTCACAGTGAAGAATGGTGTATGTGTTCTGGTGTACTGCTGGGTCTCCCCTGGGCTCTGTCATGGGGGATGTTTTGGGTATATTATCAAGGTCCTTGTTGCTGAGACAAGACCTGACATCCACAACTTGAGAAGAGATTTGATTTTGCTTACGGTTTGGGGGTATTCAGTCCATGGAAGTCCTGATAGGTCCATTCAGTCCACGGCTGACCCTAAACAGCATGGCAGAAGAGCATGGCAGGAAAAAGCTGTTCACCCCATGGCAGCCAGGAAGCAGAGAGAGAAGGCAGAAGCTAGAAGCAAGAAAGCACCCCTTCCAGATCATGTTCTAGTGACCCAACTGTTTCAGCCAGGCTCCATGTTAGAACACATGACACTTTTTGGAGAACATTCTAGATCTAAGCCATGACAGGAGGTCATCCTCAATTCTTGCCCCCATGTGCCTGGCTCAGCCTCTGTATGGTCACTTTTTATTGCTCAGTCACAATGACTGCTTCAGTTGGATGTGTAATCCTGTGTTAAAAGGTGGCCATGTGGATTCTCCAATAGAGCTTGAAAGAGTCTGTTTTCTACTTTGAAATGGCCAGCGACCCAAGGAGATAGCACAGCTGGGCATTTAAGGGATGCTGGTGCTGTTTGTTTTAGGTGTTGTTAAATATGCAGTGCCTGCTTAGGGGTACCAGACTGTCCAGATGGCAGTGAATGTGATCACCAAGGTCTTTGATAGAAGCAGTTACAGAAGCTACACATGTGGGCAATGAGACTGCGTCTGGGGCAGGTGATGGCTTCAGGCCAGGCACATGAATTCCCCTGGATTGGTGGTAAGGTGTCAACATCGCTTCCTTGTCAATTCCATGCTTCCTTAGTCTTCAGTTATTCCACACTGATGACAAGATGAAGATCATCTTTGTTGGAATGTGGACAATCAGATGCACTAATAATAGCTGCTTCATTCTTAATTAGTAAAGTGTGACCCAAGGCTTACGACAGTGTTATATCCTAGATGTTGTGATAGGACTAGACATGAACTTGGCTTGTTGTTTTAACATCATCTATACAAGGATGTATACCTGGGAATTCTAGATGATTAAGTGAATCATTGAATACTGTTGTCCATGTGAATGTGGACTGGTTCTGATCCTCATTCCTCTTTGCAATGGAAGGCACACTTTTGCCAAATCAGTAGTGGCATACCAAGGCCCAAGCAATGATTAACTTCCCGTAAAAGTGATACCCCATCTGCAACAGGTGCTACTACTTGGTTAAATCTGTAGGAGTTGACAACTGTTCTCCAGGACCCATACTTTGTAGGGGTCACACTGGTGATAACAAAAGTAAGACAGGGATTACTGACTCTGTATCTTTTATGTCTGATATGGTACCACTAATCCATGGTCTGGTCTTGAGGATTGAAGCTTTGTCCTGTCAAGGACTTGATCTTTCTATTGTAGCTGTGGCTGTGTGTTCAGACATCTCTGGAGCCTTGCAGCTTCTAGCTCTTTGGTCTACTGTTCACTTGTGTCTGCTTTCCTATAGTTGATGATGACTTTCTTATGAACTGTTACTGAGACGTTCTGATCCTTAGACGTTAACTGCTATGGATCTTGGTCTCTCACTAATATTCTGCAGCTCTGGCACAGTTTTCTATGAGCTTGGGTGTTCCAGGCATATAATCTTATTTAAAGAGACAATTTTGACTCTCTTTTTATCCCCAATGGTTATAATGGTTATCATATTTTCTTCTATAATGTCAAGCTGTTTTTTTTTTTTTTTTTTTGAGACAGGTCTTGCTCTTACTCTTGTCCTGACCTCACTGTGGAGCTTAGGCTGGCCTTGAATTCATGGCAATCTTCCTGCCTCAGCCTCCTGAGTGCTGGGGTTACAGGCGTCCACCACCATGCCCACTTTAATGTGGCACTGGGGAATCGAACTCAGGGCCTTGAACTTACTTAGGCAAGTGCTTTAACTTCTGAGCTATATTCCTCCAGTCTCTAATGTCAGAACTTGTAAAACAGTGGATTGTTGATTTTAATAGGACGTTCTTTGTGGACGGCGTCTTTGGTCTGTGGCCATGGGATTCTGTCCCGCATGTGGTCTTTGTTCTTCCCTGCCTGTGCAATGAGCTTCAGACTTGTTTAGCTAGTGTCTGCTATGCTTTTTCAGTAAATCTTTTCTACACACACACACACACACACACACACACCTGCACACACACATGCCCCTCCTAGCTCTGCTTCTCTAGTTGAGCCCTAACTGATGCAAATACTATTTTTTAAAAAATAAAACTACAGTAATATTTGGACACATAATGAAGTTCGTTTTGAACAATGAAATCAAGCATTAAAACTCACAATGAAAACCCAGAGTACTAGCTGCCTCAGTTTTAATACATTAACTCTTATGTTTTATACATAAATTTACCACTATAAAAAAACCTCTGAAATTTGTTTAATACAGGTTATTTAAATCCACACATTAGGTCTTTTATACACAAAATAATTATAACAATATGAAGTTTCATGAAAAATAATATTTGACACATTTATATATTTTCAAATTTTATCTTAGAAGGATTATACTAGTTTATTTTTAAATGATATATGGGAATATAGAATATCTTTAAAATGAAGATACAAACAAAATATACAAAAATTAAGGGTCAATTTAACAGCACACAATATATATGAAACTATTTCTGTTTGGAGGTAATTTAAGAATGTTTTACAGATCTTGAATTTGATACTGGAGCTTATGTTTGATATTTCTTGGTCAAATATGCACTCTTAATACATCTGTCTACATATGCATACCCAGGGTAAACAAGCTCTGTTTTCCTAACTTTGCTTTTGCTTTTTTTTAGCTCTCCCAAGGGGCTTATAGATAAATTTCCTATACATCTTCATGTACTGGAAGTAGCTCAGAACTAAAATGCTGACACATAACATCATCAGGACGAGGACGAAAGCAGCGATCATGTAGCCACTTGGTCTAGAAGAACATCAAAAATGTCATTAGAAGTCCTCTTTGTCACTTTGGTCATTATTTAGTCCAGTTGGTTTTGAACAGCTAGCTGCTATGCCATTGGCAGAAAGCAGAGATTAGTAAGACATGGTGTCTACTCTGAGTGCGTGTGGTTGACCAGGGAGGGGAATCATATGATCAGCAGAAGAGGCCGGCACACTGAGAGGCTGAGGCAGGTCTGCAAGTTGGAGACCAACCTGGGCACTTAGCGAGACTCCACCTGAGAGTCAGAAATAAAAATGGGTTGCGGATGCAGCTGGGTGTTAAGGCCCTGGGCCTGATCCCCAGTACCATAAAAGCTTGGAGACCCGTGGGAGCCGGGCACTCTGGCTCACAGGGGTCTCCCACAGAGCAGGCACCGGCCTGAACGTGGGCAGGAGCTGGCCGGACAGATATGCCAGAGTAGAGAAAGCAGCCAGGGCAGGGCGTGAGCGAGCTGGGCGAAGGGGGGCGCGCGTGCGAGGCCACGCAAGCTTACAGTAGCGCCAGGGCATTCTGGGAACTCGAACTAGTCCAGGGTGACTGGAGCTTGGGGACGAGGGAGCGGCTAGAGATGAGGACTGTCGGTGGGGAGGAGGGCGGAGGGTTAGCGCCACTGTGGGGCACCTGCCCAGCACCCCGAGGCCCTGGGTCGGATCCCCAGAACCGCGACAGACAAGCAGGCACAGAGGTAGGCGGGCAGGGTCCAAGAAGACAGCTCACGTCCAGCTAGAGTATGGTGGTTGGCCAAGAGGCCAGGGGCAGCTGCAGACGTGTGACGCACGGCTGACATTTCATACGATGATTCTGATAGTAGTGTGGAGATTGAATACACGGAGAGCCCACGTATGAAGTCAGAAAGGCTAGTGATGAGATCTGTGTACTAATTCAGCTGAGCTGGGACGCGGTCTTAGCTAAACCAGTGGGTGGGGAGATGGATGGATATCAAACATAAACTTGGTAACTCAGCCCCTCGGGTGGGCCGGCCTTGGTGGCCGCTAAAGATGTGCAGTTGAAGAGAGAATAAGGCTGCTCACGGGGTTTGGGGACTGGTCACTGTGGGGACAGTGTCACCATTTAACAGAGAGGAAATTCAGAGGGGGAAGAGCACTTCTTTCTTCTATCTCCTCCCTCACTCCCTGACAGATGGAGCCTCATTGTGTTGCCCAGGCTAGCCACAAATTCATGACAGCAGGTACACGCCACGATAGCTGGCTTACAGCACTTTTGGTGTGTGTGAATATGGTCTATTAATCCAAGGTACCTGGAAATCTGCTGTGTGTGTGTGTGTGTGTGTGTGTGTGTGTGTGTGTGTGTACACTTACTAGGTGCTACTCTCAGCTGAGTGCTAGACACTGAGTGCTAGACATCTGGCTCTTTGCTGGGGATTCTGCATGGCTGCCCCCAATTAGAGAAGATCTATTTCTTAGGCCAGACACGTAAGTGCTTTTCCTATCTGGTGTCCTAGTATGTGATGTGTTTTGGTTCTCCTCTGAACTGTAATTATTTGTTGAAGTGTTGTGGTCTCCCCAAGTTCCCCTACTTGCCTGATCTTTTATCTCTGTAGCTTTAAACACAATCTGAATAATTTAATAAATGACAGAGCCATCTGACATCTGTCAGGCCCTGTGCAAGGTATGGGCAATACAGTGGTGGGTGAACACAGATCTGAGCTCTGCCCTTAGGGATTTACATTTTAGTGCAGATACAATCAACCATTGGATAATGAGAAAATAAACCTGAAGGTGCATATTGTGGCAAGAACTAAGGAGAGCTACATGATGCAGTGGAAACTCACTACAGCTGAATTCGCTGTGCCAGGGAGGACTAAGAAACGCCTTTAAGGGGCCTGGGGATGTAGTTCAGTGCTAGAGCCCTTGCCTAGCATGCTCAAGGCTCAGTGTTCAATCCCCAGCACTGTAAAAATAAATCAACAAATAAAAATAAACTGGGTGCTGTTATTAAGCTGGGAGTGGCAGCTCAGGTCTATAAACTCAGTGAGAAGCTGACGCAGGAGGATTACCACTTTGAGCTCAGCATGGGCAACTTGGTGAGATCCTTTCTCAAAATAAAAATTTCAAAGAAAATGAGCTGGGGATGTAGCTCAATGCAAAGGGTTTGGGTTCAAGTTCCAGTCCTGGAAAAAGAGTTGGAAAAATATAACTATACCAAAATCTGAAGAATAGATAGAAGTTCAGTAAAGTAGCAGAGAGAGAGAGATTTCAGACAGAGGAGGTAGGGCTGGCATGTAACTCAGAGGCTAGCGCGCTTGCCCGGCAAGCACAAGGCCCTGGGTTTGCTTCCCCAGCATCACATATGCTGGGGGGCGGGGGGAGGGGTTGCACATCTGTAATCCCAGCACTCAGGAGGCTGAGGCAGGAGGACTGCTATGTGTTTGAGACCAGCCTGGACTACATAGATCAAGAGAAAAAGAAAACAAAACCCAAAACAAAACAAAACAAAACCTCCAAACAGATGGGCGAAACAGCACGTACAAAGTTGCTGTGAGACACAGTGCAGAGATGGCTCAGAGATGGGCAGGTCTGGAGCTGCGGGGACCCGGAGGCTATGATCCAGGATGAGTAGAGCAGCGCAGACCAGACCATGAGGCCTTCTAGGCCACCGGAGGCAGGTGGTTTTTAAAAATTTTTATTTATTTATTTATTTATTTTTTGAGACAGGATCTCACTTCACTCTGGAGTTCAGGCTGGTCCTGCACTCACTATGGAGCCCTGGCTGGCCTCTAACACACAGCAATCCTCCTACCTCAGCCTCCCGAGTGCTGGGATTACAGGCGTGCGCCACCATGCTTAACTTGATGGAAAGACACTTAATGGGTTTAAATGCTACTCTGGCTCCAGTGAGAAGAATGAGATTGAAAAAAAAATAGAAATGGAAGAAGGAAGTTCAGTTAAGCTCTAGGTCAGAGCTGTGGCCACTGGGACGGGAGCGGCGGGGGCAGAGTCACGCGGGGCCAGTCAGGGAGTTCAGTGGTTTGGATGGAAGGGGGTGGCGGGTGGGGCAAAGGCATGGGGTAGGGACAGAGAGACGGAGAGACACAGAGGGAGGGAGGGAGGTGTCCATGTGAGCTCTAGGTTCCCACACATTGTTTCTTTCCTACAGCCTGGGCGGGAGCCCAGAGTCCTCATGCTGAGCTGCGTCCCCAGCTCAGGTTTTGATTTGGAGACAGGACCGTACTGAATTGCTCAGTTACCCAACCTGAGCTTGAATTTGAGACCTACCTGCCTCAGCCTCCCAGAGTTCTGGGATTACAGGTCTGACTTTTTTGACTCGTGGGTGTTTGTCTTTCATAGTTGGGGGTGCCAATCCCCAAAAGAAGGAACAGCGGGAGACAGGGTTGCCAGGTTGTTCAGCTCCCGAGGGCATCGCTGACATCACAGCCTCTGGACACATTGTCCTGGAGCTGCGATCAGCTTGAAGGTGGGGCAGATAAAGGGGGAGGGGAGTGGCCAGTGAGAGCTGGAGTTCACTTCTGGACTGTTCAAAACACAATGTCTGAACTGGCGCTTTGAGAAGCAGAGCAGCTCTGTGTGTCCAAGGTGTGACTAGGTGGTGGATGGCCAAGTGCAATGGCTGAGAACGCCACAGAGGACGAGGAAGGTCGTGAGGGGCTGGCTGGGAGGACACCTGATGCTGGAGCTCAGGGAAGCCAGGGAAGGAGTGTGGCAGGACCACAGCCCACGCTCCATAAGGGGCTGAGTTGGGAGGACCCAGCCTTGGGCACAGGGACAGCTTCCAACAGAGCTCAAGGACCAGGGTATGTTTGTTTTGATTTTGAAAATAAGAGCCAGGATAAACAATAATCTGGAAGTGTTAATGGGGCCCTGAAGTACGGGGAGGACGTAAGACAGGAACACCCGATTGCAGCACTCTGGGAGGCTGAATCACAAGTTCGAGCCCAGCCTGGCCAGCTGAGCCACAGTAAGACCCTGTCTAAAATAGAAACAGTAAAAACGAGCTGGGTTGTAGCTCAGTGTGAAGGCCCTAGCTTTGACCCCCAGCACCACAAACAAAAATGAAACACAAAACAAAACAAAAAAGGGGGGAACCCCCCACAACGTTTGAAGGCTGGAGGTGATGCTGCATCCTCAGGTGACACCTGGTTTCCCCTGAGCTGATAGAGAGGGCTCAGAAGACAGTCAAGGCTTTAGGTGAAGTTGCTGATTCAGTACTGGCAACTCCAGAAGGCACAATGGGAAAACCCGGGAAGTGGTGAGTTGAACACTGGGACTGAACCAGGGGCGTTCCAGACTCCCTGCCTCCTACAAACCGATCTGCAGTCACGGCTCATGCCAGGGGCTCCCTAACTGGAAGACATTCACCACCACCAGCTCACACATGTCTGCCTGTGGACACTTCAGGGACAGGTGCCAGCAGAGGCTACGTTATGCCCATCAATCTAGGGGACCATGCCCTGTGTGTCCTCACCGCTGGAGGGAAGAGCGGGGCAAGTAAGTGAGAAGCACCTCGAAGGCTTTCTCCTCTCCTCCCCTCCTCACTCGGCTCCCTCTTCCCCTGAGTGGGTCCTTGGGTGGCCCTGTTATTCCTTTTCATTGTCACCTACATCAAACATGCCAACCTAATAAGGAAGACAAGTTGTTGATAAACACTGAAACATGTCTCCCAAAGTTAACTTGGGGGAAAAGAAAAACTTCTTGGCTTAGCTCATATGCAAACTATTTATACCATTAAACTTCCATTAACACCAAAAATCAAGGTACCTGTAATATCTGAAGGAGGGCCCTGAGTAACTCATCTTCAACTTTAGTTTTTGGTACTGGAAACCGAACCAAGGTCCTATGTATATTAAGAACCTGCTCTACTACCGAGCTACACTCACAACCCTGTGTTCTACTTATCATTTTACAACAAACAAGCAAAACAAGCAAAGGCCCCCCCTCCCCCCAAAAAACCCCACCAGGCTTGGAACAGAGAAGTGAAGTCAACTGAGGTCCTAATTTTAGTTAAATTTTTTTTTTCCCCCAAGCAACAGCTTATTGAACCAAACAAAAGAGAAAAGAAAAACCGTTGGCAGAGAAGCCAGGAAGAAACCCAAGCCAGTCTCCCTTAGAGAAGGAGAGGAACAAAGAAACAAAGAAAAGCTCCTGGCAGGAAGCCAAGAAGGGCTAAGGTTAGCTTCAGGACTTCTTAGTGTGTTCTCCACGGGGACAGGAGTAGAGTCCGGGGCCACTGCTTGTTTTGGATACGTTGGCATGATGGCTGGGCCAGTGGCTGAGGACTGACCCAGGCAGGCGCCATCGCCTCCCAGTCTCCACCATCATGGCTGCGTCCCGCCATCAGCCAAGGACGGGCGTGGAGACACGGTTGACATAGGGGCGGTCGCTACAGGGTGCGGGGGACAGAATGGAACGGGCACTGGCGTGGTTACAGGAATTCTCGGGGATTCCTTCCTTCCTGCCGAATGTTTTGTATAATACGCACACAGGTTTTTAGGATGTAGGGTAGGAGGATTAGGTCTTCAGGAA
This sequence comes from Ctenodactylus gundi, assembly GCA_004027205.1. Lineage (NCBI taxonomy): Eukaryota > Metazoa > Chordata > Mammalia > Rodentia > Ctenodactylidae > Ctenodactylus > Ctenodactylus gundi. The sequence continues at coordinate 26,842 of PVKB01003794.1, forward strand.
AAAACCAAGTTTCTGTCATTTGGAACAACAGATTTCATAGATGGCAAAAAAATCTAAATATGGGCTTATAAAAGTCTCTGGCTTTGCAATGAATACTTCATGCATTTTTGTGTTTGGTTTTGTTTTTAAGATTCATTTGTTTGGTTTGATTTTTGGTTGATTCATTTTAATTTTGTGTCATATCATAATATTTTACATACTAAACTGTTAGCTGTGACCCCACAGGGAGATTTGCACAGGCTCAGTTTTTGGGAGACACTGGGGGTGGGGGTTTCTTAGCTGCCACTTGAATCTTTTAGAAATTTCTCCATGAATGCCCCAGTAAGCCCTACTCATTACCTGGGAATCACTCCAATGGTCTCGATCGCAAATATGGCTGTTAGGTTACAGAAACTGCAAATTAGAAAAATAATATTAAAGGTTAAATTAAACACCATACATTTAAAACTTCTTCCATGTCTCTATGGTTACAACGAAATCAAATATAATTTAACTGTCTTTTTTGTTGAGGAGGGATGCAATAGATACATTGATTTAACAGTTGTGATGATTTTTCCACATCCTGAGCCATGGTGAGATTCCTCAGAACTGGTCGATGTAGCTCCTAGCATCACTTCATTTTAACAATGGCTCCGAAGGCAACAGTGATGATGATAGTTATACTAACAAACAGTAACAAGTAATGAACAGCTAGCACTCATTGGGCATCCATACTTACTGAAAACGAATGCCAATTAAGCATTTGCTGTGTACCAGGCAGTGTGCCATGTGCTTACATGCATCATCTTAGTTAAACCATTGGAGCAACTCTTCTTGTATGTGAGTCACTACAAGTTGCTTATCCTATTGCTTGGGGGCGGGGGGAACTAAACTAAAATTAGGACCTTAGTTCACTTTGCTTCTCTGTCCCAAGCCTTGTGTTTTGGGTTTTTTGTTTGTTTTCCTTGTTTGTTGTAAAATGTTAAGTAGAACATGGGGTTGCGGGTGAAGCTCAGTGGTAGAGCACGTTCTTGCTAAGCAAGGCCCTGATTCAGTCACCAATACCAAAAACTAAAGTTAAAGACAAGTTACTCATGGCATTATTTCAAATATTGCGGATGATTTGATTTTTGGTGTTAGTGGAAATTTTAATGGTATAAATAATTTACATATGAGCTAAGCCAAGAGGTTTTCTTTTCCTAATTTAACTTTGGAAGACATGTTTCAGTGTTTATCAGAAACTTGTGTTCCTCTTCAGGTTGGCATGTTTGATGTAGGTGACAATGAAGAGAAATAATAACATGGCCACCCAAGGACCCACCCAGTGGAAGAGGGAGCCGAGTGAGGAGGGGAGGAGAGAAGAAAGCGTAATTGAGGTGTTTCTCACTTATTTACACCCAATCTACCAGCAGTGAGGGCAGAAGCAGGGGGCTGCATAGGGCATAGTCCCCTAGATTGGCGGGCAATCTTTATTTTCAACTTGATTGGACGGAGATATGCCTAGGGAGTAATTGAAACACACTTCTGGGTGTGTCTGTGAGGTCGTTTCCAGAGATGACTGGCATGTGTAACAGTGAATGGATGGGGGAGACCTGCCCTTATGGGCAGCACCATCCAACTGTGTGGGTGCCCAGATGAAATGAAAGTGGCAGAAGAAGGAGGCCCATCTCATGGGACTTCTCACTGTCTGTCTATCTGCCTTTTGTCTGTTCTGAAGTGACTGCTTTGCTGTACCATATGGTCCCTACCATGATGTTTTGCCTCGCCACATGCCCACAAGCAGCAGAGCTAAGTGACCATGAACTGAAACCTCCATAACCATGAGCCCAAAGAAACCTTTCTTCTGTTGAGTGGCTTATGTCTGATATTTTGGAACAGTGACAACAGACTCACCAACACAGGACTGTTCAAAATGGGTAGACATGAATAATCTTTGGTGTAGGTAGTTGACTATAGGGCTTCTGGACTTACAAAGTACAGGGGCAGCTCTCCCATGTTCTATCTGGCTTCTCTAAAGAAAGTAAATCTGATGTGCAGAGGCCTCATATGAGCCATTAGAACTGAGGGTCATTGTAACTGAGGGTACCTTCACTTAATTCTCACACTGGAGACTAACGGCAGATCTGAGAACAGTCTATGCAAGTGGGCTAATGTCTTCCTCCTAGTTTTTCCCAGGGTTAATGTGCACTGGGAAAAGGGAAATGCCTAACATTTACAGTTGTTATTTTGACACTGACTTTAAGCCTAATTCCAGTTCTTAAAGATTTCAAAAGCCTGTGGTTTTTTTTTTTTTTTTTTTTTTTTGGTCAGAATGTGAGTTTAAGAAAGGCAGACAGCAGAGGTAGTTTTGATTAAGTTCACCTCAACCGGTCCAGTGGTTCTCATGCTATAATTGTATTTCTGTTCCTGAATGTATAATTGGGTAGATTTTCCCCACACAAAATTCAACTAAAGAAAAGAGCTACTATGCTAGAAAGGGTAGGACTGTGAAAAAGGGTAAAACCAGTGATCAAGGGCTAGGAATACAGATCAGTGGTAGAGCACTTGCCTAGCATCCATGAGGACCAGGGATTGATCTCCAACATTATAAATAAAACTAAATACAAATAAGTATACAAAACCAATACTACATTCCTGACAGGACTGCAGAAAGTTGATCCCGAAGAATGCAGGGATGCCAACGCCCAGGGTAATGGACGCTATGTACGTACTACTGAGATTTTTCTTTTGGGACTGAAGCATTCATTTCCTTGGTTATGGGGGGCAATATCTGACAGTTGAGTTCCTCTCTAGAACTCACCCAAGGTCATACTCCCTTTGGAAGGAACCCTACCTATAGGACTTGTGACTCGGAGGTATAAAGGCCTTGTCTCTTTCCCCCAATTCAAAACAACTTGCAGGGCCAGCCTGGCTCTCATGCCTGCTGGGAAGGCCCCCAGGGGTCTGTTGAGCATGCAGCTCTGCTATCTTCTTCCTCCTCCCCAGTTTTACTTCCTTCAGTTTCTCCAAAGAGGTTGACCAATAAATTTTCCACATGCCAGTTTTTACTTCAACATCCACTTCCCAGAGAATTTGACCTGCAATGCCTCGTGTATCTCCATTTAAGGGGTCTGGTTGGACTACTCAGAAAATTGATGGAGCTGGGGATTGACAGGAGATTATCATGAGCTCAGTAGTGGTTGTACCCAATGTTGTCTCATCACAGAAGCAAATCAATCCAACCTCCAGCATCTAGTCAGCATTCATTCATTGAATAAAATACTTTCCCTCCTTCCCTCCACTAATGCAGTAAGCAGAAAAGACCAGAAGCAGTTTGCTTTCACCTGGGAAATACAACAATATATCTTCTTGCTTCAGGACTATGTATTCTCTATAACCCTGTTATGAAGGAGCTTACCTTTGCCATCATTTTACAGGACATCGTGTTGATGTAGGAAGTGGCAAGCAGAAGGTAGATGGTAAGGTTAGGGAGGCAAACTCTGTGGCTACAGGGTGCATGACAAAGCTTTGAGAATGAAAGATAAATGGCTGCTCCTTTTATCCCTGCCAGATGAAAGAACTATACATTTTTGTGAATCCACTTTGGATTTTGGAGATAACCCACACCACATTGGGACATGCCTCTCCATATATGCAGAAGGAATCTGCAATCATCCAGAATGGAAACCAGGACAGAGAGCCTTTCCAGATGGTCCCTGTGGTGCACACAGTGCTGAGATTTGCTTTTTTTTTTGTTGTTGTTGGTGATGGTAGTGGGAACTGAACATAGGGTCTTCACCCTGAACCACATCTTTAGTCCTTTTTTATTTTGAGGGGCAGTCTAAGCCATTGAGTTGCCCATGGTGGGCTCAAACCTGCAAATTCTTCCTGCCTCAGCCTCTCAGAATGCTGGGATAACAGGCACATGCCACAATGCCCAGTGTGATTTGACTATGATCTAATAGATAGGTGATCAATGGGTCTCTGGCAGATTAGAAAGTTGTACAATTGTGAAAGTTACAATAGGGAATTATCAGCAGGCGCCTCTATAATTTTGAAACAAATGCAAGCACTCATTGTCAAGTAAATGTTCTTCCAAGAAACACTTGATCACTAGGGCCTTGGTAGAAACTGAAATTCCCACTACACAGTGCCAGGTGACGGTGATCTGGGATGTTCATGGGATGTATATCAACACTGACTGGCACTTCAACATCACCACAAGTGCTCTAGCTTGGATGAGAGACTACATAGCAACGGAAGGTAGAAGGCCAGCATGAAAGGTAACCAGCGAGACTGGAAGATGACCTTTCTCTGAGGTAAAAAGTCTGGGCCAGGATGTGGTGGTGTTTCTTACACAGGATACATGAGTTAGAGAATCAGAATGATGGCATTGAGAACTGGGTTTCTTGCTATTTTGTTTTTAACACCAGGAATGTATCAATAGGGATCGCAAAGAGCTCAGGAATAAAAGGAGTACAAAATTGGGGCCACTCTGTCAGGAAGCAAAGCCAAATGCTGGCTTGAGAGAGGACACAGGTTGGGAGAAGGAGAAAGTAAAAGGATATTATAACTGTAGCTTGCAGCCATGTATAGGAGTATAGCAGCCATACCTGCTTAGTATAGTATACGTATTAGGAGTATAGCAGCTATACCTGTTTTCTATCTGATTGTACTGAAATTTCCTTTTGCCTTCTCTTCTTTCTCTTCCTCTTTCATATAAAGTATCTTGGGAGTAAGCAGTGCAGAATATGAAGCTAGAATCATGACAAAATTAAGGCATAACTATCACTTGGAGCTAGATGCAATAAACTTTGAGTGTGATTAGTTTCTTGGGGATACCTTTTTTTTTTTTTGGTTACTTAAGCATTAAGCATATGCTATGTTTTGGATCTAGAGTGTCCCCAAAAGCCTCCTATGTATTTGGATGTAGTGGGATAACTGAAATTGTATGTTATTGGGAGGCAGAACCCGGCTGGAAGGGGCAGGCGCTTGGGCTTGGACCTGGAGGGATTGTGTCAATTGGTTGTTACAGCACATTGGCTTGCTCCTGTCTTCACTTGGCTCTTGCTTCACTTGGCTTCTGCAATGCTGCGAGCAGCTCTGCAGCCTCTGCCATGTGCTTCCACTATTGCTCACTGCCCATGAACAGACCGTACAAGACCTACTGACACCGTGAGCTACAATAAATCTTTCCTCTTTTAAGTTCTGAATGTCAGGTATTTTGTCCCAGCAATGAAAAAATAACTAAGACACAGTACATGAGAGTCGCAGTTACTTTTGTTGTTTTGAAGGTTAATTTTTTTTGGACAAGTTAAATGATGTGTGGAGAATAATGGGCATCTGTTTAGTTCTTCTAATTCACTAATTTTTTCTTCAGCTGGGTATAGTTGTTGATTTAATTTGTGAGAAATCAATCAAACTGATTGTCATTTTAATATCTAGAAAATTTCTCTGCTTAAATTTAAAAAATCTTCCAGTCTGTTTACATAATTACTTGTTTTTTCCAAAAGTTTTTAAAAAATCAACATTAAGCCTATATACTTTGTATCCTATGTTTAATAAATCCAATATTGTCACCCTTTGTGGTTTGGTTTGGTTGTTTGTTGTTTCTGTCAGCCCTTGTTCATGGTTTCTTTTTTATGTGTTTTGTTCATTGCAATGTTTCATCAGGGAATTCTTTGAAGTTTACATTTAAAGAGCATGCCTTCAAAGAGATATATATTTGTTTCTGGTGAGCACATCAGATGCATAAATAAGATGAGAACTACTTTTGCATTTTGGCTGGATTATTTTTAGTTTTAAATATTCAGCCAATATAAAATCCAGCCTCAAATTTATTGACTGTAGATTTGTAGGCAAAATTCTTTGGGAAGAGTCTCTCTCTCTCTCTCTCTCTCTCTCTCTCTCTCTCTCTCTCTCACTTTCTCTCTTTTAACTTGGAGACAAGACTGACTTATGTACACATCCTCACTACATTACGCTCTCCTAAGGGTTTTACTGTGGACAGTTGTAGGTTCTCTGATCTACCCTGTCTTCCTGTAAGGGCTCCAAGCTTGTTGTCCTGTCGCCTGTGCATGACTTCATGATCCAAGTCATACAGGAATAGGCTGATAACCCTATGAGGTAAATGGCGTCTTCATTTAACACCAATAAGATACGATAGATTTTCACTTTTTTGTTTGGTCCTGCAAGGAATTCCCTTAGTTCCCCACTGACTTGGTCCTGTGATTTAAAAAGTCTATGCACTTTAAGCTTTGTCTGGCATTTTGTGCGTACCATACAGGAAACGTTTTCTCTGAACACCAAATCTGTCACATTGCTGAAAACAGAAGCCTATTTCTACTTTTTTACTTTCTAGCTTGAATTGTGCCCTACAAAATTATGTTTTTTCATTTATTAAGATTTTGGTTTTGGTCCACTAAGAGATCATTTTAAATTAAGATTTTCTCCCAGGATATTGCTTTGTTTTAATATGGCTCATTTATAGGGCTCCGTGGAGTAAAAGTAGAACCTTATTCTATCTCATCATTATCCCTTTGAACAAATCATCTGTGAATTCTTCCTTTCTCCTGTGGATAAGATGTGTTGGATAGGTCCCAGATTTCAGGTATGAGTGACGGTTCTAAATTTCCAGATATGAAACTAGCCCAGTCTACTCATAAAGCTTTAGTCTCTAAGAATTACAAAAAGTTCTTCCCCCAAATTGGGTTTGAATCACACCTTCAAGAGGTAGCATTGGTATTCAGGAGGCTGAGGCAGGAGGACTGCTAAGAGTGCAAGGCCAGCCTGGGCTACATAGTGAGTTCAGGATGAAGATGTGCTACAGAGCAAGACCCCATTTAAAAAAAAGAAAAAAGAGGTAGCATTGAACAGAGGAATGTGGTCAGTGCTTTGGACTGGCTCTGACACCATGAGCTAAGTAAACCTTTTTCCTTTAAGTTTTGAGTGTTGGGTATTGTGTCCTAGTGATGGAACAGTGGTTAGAACAGCTGGATGATACAGTATTTCTACTTTTAGGTTTTTGAGGAACCTCTATATTGATTTCCATAGTGGCTGTACTATTAACTCTGTTTTTTCTAACGTAGACACTTAAGAGCTACAAACTTTGCTGTTAGCATTGCCTTTGCTATAGATTCTGGTATGTTGTTTCCATTTTCACTTGGTTCTAAGAGTTGGTAAGTCCCCTCCTTTCTTTAGCCTCCTGTTTTCTCGGTGGTTTGTTAAAGCCTAGCATGGGGACACACACTGGTAGTCTCAGCACTCTGGTGAGGGGTGGTAGTGGGGTGGGGTGGCTGAGACAGGAGGAACGCAAGTTCAAGCCCAACCTGGTCAACTTAGTTATTTAGCAAGACCCTATTTCAAGAAAAAAACCTCATAGCACTGAAAAAAGTATTATTCAATCTCCATGTGTTTGTATAGGTTAAGTAGCTTCTCTTACTATTGATGTCTAATATTCTGTTATGATGGTACCCAATAAGATAAAATGAAAGCATATAAACCTGACGGGCCTTACCCTACAATATGATGATGGACTGGACTAGTTATTAATGGTTACAAAGGATTTGAGTAATATAGCACTATCTTTTTTGGGGTTGTATTTCCCTTCTCCTCCTTCTCCCCAGGGATGAAAACCAGGGGCATTCTCTCACTTAGCTACATCCTCAGTTTTTAAATTTTTATTTATTTAATTTTTGAGATAAGGTCTCATGAAGTTGCCTGAGCTGGCTTTGAACTTGTCATCTTCCTTATTCCACCTCCCAATTAGGGTAGTTGGATTTATAGGCATTCACCACAGTAATCAGCTGAACGTCCTCTTGACTTAAAGGAGCCCTGTTTAAAGATCAGGGTGGGCTGTGAATTATATCACAATATATATATTTTTCTTCCTTCCTTCCCTGGCATACAACTCATAAGAACTTTGGAATCTTCAAAATCAGTAAGTGTCTTTTGGTAAGCTAATGATTGATTGATGGTTGGTAGACCCTGGGTAGTTTCAGGATGGGGGCTGGTCAACAGACAGACCATGACCAAATGACAAGGTTGGGACTTCAGTTCATACCTCCTACCCTCAGTCTCCAGGAAGGGGTCAGGGACTATAAGTGAAATTGATCCCTAATGGCCAAATATTAAATTAATTGTCCTTGTGTGATGAAGCCTCTATAAGAATAAAACAGCCCTGGTGTAGAGAGAGCTTTCAGACATGGGAGGTTCCCAGTAGGGGATGCATCCAGTCAGGCACTGAAAGCTCTGCACCCCTCTGCATGCCTTCCCCCCTTCTTCTTCTGCATCTACATAATATCCTTTATGACAGACCAGTAAGCATTTTTTAAAAACATTTAAAAAACCCCACAGATGCAATAAGACATTGGATACAATTATCTTTAGGCTATATATATAAGTAAACGTGAAACATTATTTTTTTTTTCTGAGCTACATCTCCAGCCCCTTTTTATTGGTACTTAGGACAAGGTCTCACCAAGTTGTTAAGTTGCCCAGGCTGGGCTCAAACTTGTAGTCCTCCTTCCTCAGCCTCCCATAGTGCTCAGTACAGATTTGCACCACCATACTCAACTCATAACTGAATTTTGTGGTTAAACTTGGGACCCATTTGGAGACATTTTGTTATGTATGTTCAAATATTCAAAAATCTGAAAAACAACCAGAAATCTGAAACATTTCTGGATCCAAGCATTTGTATAAGGGATACTCAATCTGTATTAATATTCTATATTTTCCCAGGAGGTTTTCTTCTACTGCTCCAAATAGCATTCATCTCCCTTATCTTCATATTACTCTTGTACCTGTTAATGATACAGATGATCACACTGGAAAACTATCTCATGTGTTTGCTCATAGTTAGCCTCTCTGGGCTACCAAATAGCTTAATGATAAGCATCTTGAAGGCTGAGATTGTGTTTATTTTATTTTTGGTTCTGTTGTGGGGATGAAATACTATAAAGTTCTCAGGATGTAACTTCAAATCGACTTGATTAGTATTTCACATAAAACCTTCCTCCCCCGCATCATTTTTTAATGGGATTGTGACCTAATGAAAAAGCAAATAGATAAATAATGAGAACAATGATTGGTCCTTTAGGAGGCATCTAATTAAATTAAGAAAATAAGAACTCACTTTTGAGAACCTTATGCTTAAAACTATTGCGGAAGCTCTATAAAAATATTTATACCCACCTATAGTTTGGATCCACAATCTTCACACGAAACACATACATTCCAGAATTTCCCAAGGGCCAGTATATATGGTTTTTATTAGAGATGTTGATGATCTCATATGGCTGGTTTAAGTCTCCTGGTTTTCCAATTGCATAAGAAAAACAGGACCTATAGTTCTGAACAAGAAACAAAGACAAAAAGGTTAAACCCTTTGTCTGACTTTAAAAACCAAAATTACCTTTTCATATATTTATGGTTGAAGATGATTCCCTATGACTCTACCATTCAATGTTCTATAGCATTTTGGGAACATATATCTGGTTAAAACTTGATAAAAAATGAAGCTCAATGAAAGAAAATGCTGTATTTATTTTGTTTTTTAGAATAATTGAGTCAGGGTATTGTGAATATGTAAGCACACGGATTTTCCTGAACCAACAAAAGAAACATGCCTCCAAAGACTGCTAGCTGGGGACAGAAACTGTGTTGTTGACAAAGTACGGACACACAACCGAGGTGGGTTTTCCTTTATCCTTATTATCACTACTGTGTCTCTCTCAGGTGGGTCTCAAGATATAAACCACGAAGAGTTCTTTGTTTTTAACCCCTTGCCCTCCCTTTGAAAGGCACAGATTTTAAAAGCTTATATATCTGTTCATGAAACCTAATAAAGCAAAATAAAAAGGTTGTTAAAATTTATAGGGGTCTGATGTCACAAAGGCCACAACACTGCTTCTGGATCCTAGTAGGCGCTCTAAGCTTTCACGTAATTTTGTGGTTCCCCTCTGCCATGCTTGCTCTTTGTAAGTTTCTCCCTTGAAGGAGGTGAGGTTTGTTGGGCAACGTCTGGGATCTGTCTCAACTTTGGCCGAAGAAAACATCTTTCATGGTTGCCGTGGTTTGGGATGAAAAGGTGTCAGGAGACGGGGCCTGATGAGAAGTGCCCCAAGGAAGGGTGAATCCCATTACTATGGTTGTGGTTTTGAATCCTGGGGGTGGATATCTTTCATGGTTGGCTTATGGCTCCCCTGCCGTATGCCTTGTTCTCACCACAGCCCCTGCTACACTTCTGCCTTCCATTGCAGAACAATGCCGCTAGAAGCTTTTGCCAGAAGCTGATACCACCACGTTCCTGAGCTTCTGAGTCTCCAGAGTCAAGAGCCAATATATTCTTATTTAAGTTTCTCAATCTTAGCTATTCTGTTATAGCAGTACAAAATTCACTAAGAGCATGATATCTTCTTTCTGCCTTTTATTTTTATTGAGACAGGGTCTTGCCCTCTATTCCAGGTTGGTCCTGAACGCACTGTGTAGGCCAGGCTGGCCTCAGGCTCACAACAATCCTCCTGCTTTAGTCTTCTTAATGTTGGAACGGCAGTGTACCACCATGCCTGGCTAATTTTTATGTGGTGCTGGGGCATTGAACACAGGGCCTTGTGCATGCTAGGCAAGCTCTCTGACCACTGAAACATCCCCAATCCTTTCAACATATCTTGAAGTACTATTCTCTCACGAATAACTTCACAGTCAAGAGAACCTTGTGCAGTCTCAAAGGGGCTTCCTCATGGCAACCGCATGGACAAAAGCTTCATCATGATTAGATGGTGGTAATGATAAGCTCTAGAAAGAAACTTCCTGCTTGTGCTGGAGCTCCACGCTGGCACAGTCAGTGGTGAATCTGTGCACTTGATGTTGAAGTTCAGTTTGCAATGTTATACATAGGTGTCAGCTACCCTCCTCACATTTGCAACCTGCCTCTAGACACACATTGGCTGAGCACTGATTGCAGGTGTCTTAGGTCAGCCTATCCATCCGCTCCAAGGCTTGCTGAGAGCGCTGTTTGTTCAGGCCCGTTTGGTATGCTGGGCAAATGTGCCCTACTTTCTCTAGAGGCCTTTCTATTTGGCTGCACCACCCAGAGAGTTTTCTGTCAAGTTCTTGGAAACTGTTTTATTGAAGTGTGAAGTATAATTCTGATTATGCCTGCCTTCTCTTTTTGGGATGTCAGGGAATGCAAGGTTATGGACACTTAAGCTACTTACTGTTATCCATGCCAACCACTTATTATTCTTCATGTCTTAATGGAGATGAAATTGTCTTCAAAGTCTACAGCTAGCTTAACATGACAAATTTAATGAAATGAGAATTCTGGTATCACCTCTCCCTGAAAGCAATGTGTGTAGATTTGTGCTCCCTGCTTCCCCCCGCCCCCACCCATGTGGTGTACTCAGAGTCCATTGCTATTATCAACAGAACCCTGGCTCCCTTTGTACTTTGCCAGAATTAAAGGTTAACTCTGAGTTCCCACCTTGCACCACAGAGGCTGACAAGCACACCTTCTGTTTCTTCCTACTCTAGGCTATAGCTGGGATTCGGGTGGGGCAAATCATAATCTGAGTTCCACCAGTCAAATTTCTGTCCAAGGAATTTCAACTGAAAATGAGTGGATGCAGGGCTGGAGGAATAGCACAGCAGTTAAAGCATTTGTGTGGCAAGCACATGGCCCTGAGTTCAATTCCCCAGCACCACATAAGCTGGGTGTGGTGGTGCATGCCTGTAATCCCAGCACTTGGGAGGTGGATTGTCCTGAGTCTAAGTCCAGTCTTGGCTACATAGTGAGTTCAGGACCAGCCTGAGCTACAGAGTGAGATCCTGTCTTACAAAAATAAAATAAGTAACGAAAGAAAGAAAGAAAGAAAGAAAGTAAAATGAAAGGAGGCAACCATGTAGTAATGTTTAAAGGTAATTTATCCCAGTGGAAGAGCCCTGGTCAAGTAGAAGGAAAACTATTTGCAGGAAAAGAATTTTCATCTACAATGTACTTCTGGCAGAAATGTGATGTGTTTAGTCACTGAGTTAAGATAAAGGTACAGGCCATTGAGACAAGGAGGAAGACACTGCTCATCATTTATGGTGTTGTAATGGCAAGTTGCGAAACCGGCCAAGGACAGTTTGATTAACTGGAGCAGAAGGTGCAGCTGATGCTCAGCTCAGCATCCACTGCTGACTTGTTGCCTTGGCTGGGCTTCCCAACCTCATGTTAACAATACTGTGATGTGAAAGACCAGAGGAAGTAAATAGCAATCCGGGGCAGAGAACACATATGTTCCAGCTCTACTCTGAGAGAGCTCTAGAAAAAGCATGGGAGATATTTGTATAATAAAAAATAAAATCCCAGGCAATGTAGAATTGGATTTTGCATGGTCAAGTTGTACTGGGCTGTGCTGTCAAGAATTTTTTTTGATGAAACAGACCTGTTGTATATTTACTGGTATCTTAGTCTTATTTTTTTCCATTGCTGGGACATAATACCTGACACCTACAACCTAGGAAAAGAAGGTTTATTTTGGCTCCCAGTTTCAGAAGGTCTCAGTCTGTTCTCAAGCTAGAAGGGTCTAGCCTGGGGAAAGCTGTTCAAGTCTTCACAACAGAAAGTGGAACCCGAGAGGAAGGGTGGAGCTTGTGTATGCTCTAACAGGCAATATCTCAGTGACCTGCTCCTTTTAACTACACTCTGTCTCCCAACAGCACAGGAAATCAATGGATTAACTGCCCTGGCTGAATCACCTTCCAAGTGCACAAGGTACTTGAGTGACATTCCAGATTCAAACCACACCTGGCATTAGTAAGAGCCATTGCAAAGAATCCAGATGTCCTGTGCTACATTGATCATGTTTGATGGTGATCATTCATGGAAGGAAACCCCCAGGAAGGAAGGTGGGTGACAATGACTTTCGCTCAAGCACATGGTGGTGAGACCTGCAGAAGCTCCCAGAATGTGGCGTCAACAATGTGGCTGAGCTGAGGAGGCTTTCCCGTCACTAAGGATTTATTTGCCTTGTGTCACTGTATGCATTTTGACATGTAGCTATTTGGCAAGATTTATGGTGTTTATGTTGTTTACAATTTCCAACCCCATTGTTTTCTGATATAAATGACACTATCTGTTGACAGTTTCACCCCTTTTGTGCCCCATCTGCTGTTTCTCATTATATTATTGGGCTCCCCCATTGTTGCCTTTTCTCCCTAACCCATAGCCTGAGCTCGCACATCTTATGAATTGTACTCCATTTTACCTGAGCATTTCTCAGTCCAATATTTTCAGCCAGGTCTGGAAATTAAAATCCCATCTCGTGCTGTATGTATGCAGCCAGCTACTCAGCTCCCACAGTCTCTCATTGCTTCTTAATCACCAATATTAACTTGGAAGAACCTGGGAAAATGCTGCTTTTGTTTGTGGGTCTTCCAGTTATTTCCCTCACTGAGGATTTCCGGTCCCTAGAGGCACATCTCAGGTGTTTTATGCATACATCATTCACCATTGTAAACCAGGACTACCTAACTCTCAGTGCAGCCCTGAGAGTTGGAAGGCTCTCTAGATCATTTTAGTGGTGTGCTTCAGGAAGAAGGCATATGTCTTCATCATTGTCACATTCCTATACATTGAGACTCTTCAGTAAGAGTGATCTCATTCACCAGGACACATGTTATGGTTGGATCAGGAATGTCCCCCCAAAACCTCACGTACTTGGATGGTGGGGAATACCCATGGAACCATGCACTTGTAAGTAGTAGGGCCTGGCATCTGAAATAAATACACGGTTCTCAGAACAAGAAGTTTGAACGGGCAATGAACATGTGAAAAAATATTCAGTGTCTTTAGCCATCAGAAAAAAGCAAATAAAGACAGTGAGTTTCCACTGGACTTGAGGGAGAATGGCTGGTATTAAGAACTTAAAAATCAATAAATGCTGGAGAGGTTGTAGGGAAAAAGGAACCCTGAGACTGTAAACTGGTACAACCACTGTGAAAAGCAGTATGGAGATTCTTCAAAAGACTGAAAATAGACATCCCATTTGACCCAGGTATGCCTTTTCTGAGTATCTTCTCAAAACAGTTAAAGTCATCATACAAGAGTGATATATACATACCCTTGTTTATAGCAGCACAATTTAAATAGCCAAACCTTAGAATAAGCCAGTATGGCCATCCAACCACAGATGAATGCATAAAGAAGATGTGGTATATTTGCACAACAGAGTACTACTCCTTCACAAAGAAAGACAAATTCAAGTCATTTGTAGGAAAATGGATGCACCTTGAGACCATTATGCTTAGCAAAATCAGTCAGACACAGAAGGTTTAATATTATATGGCTTTTCTAATACAAGAAAACCATATCACAAAAAATGGAAGAGATATGAAAGAAAGTAAGAAGGCAGACTTTGAGGAGAGAGAAAGAGGATATGGTGGTGTTTTAGTTACTTTTCATCACATTGCCATATCTACAATTTATGGGGGAAAGATTTATTGTAGCTTACAGTCTCAGAAGGTCTCAGTACTTTCACGGGTGGGTGGCTGGAAAATCGTGGAATAACATGGTGAGTCCGCAGCTAGAGTTAGAACTAGACCTAGACAGAGATCTTCACAGCATGGCAGAACAGAGAGAAACCTGGAAGGGCAGAACCAGCACAGGCCCCTCCAAGTCAAACCCAAGCACCTGCCCCTTCCAGCCAGGACTTGCCTCCCACCCCTACACAGTATCCGTAGGAACAGGAGGCTTCTATGGGACACTCCAGATCCAAACCAAGACAGGGGCAAGAATGAAGAGGTGGGAAGGGGAAAGGGATGTGATATATAAACAAACAAACAAACAAACAAAAAAAGTTAAAAAAAAGAAGTGGGCCCTGGTCAGAAGGGGTGGAACAATGGGGCTTGACCTGGAAGAGGCAGGTCACTAGGACATGATTTAGAAGAATGTTGCTTAAGTGGCTTCCTGTCTGCCAGGCCATAAATAGCTTTCCCTCCTGCTGGGTCTCTGCCGTGGGCTTCCACCATTGTCAGGGGCCCATGAATGGACTGACACCTTCTGAAACTGTGAGCTAAAGTACATCTTTTCTTCCTCAAATTGTGGATGTTGACTATTCTGTTCCAGCAATGAAAAAGTAACTGAGATAACTTATCTTTGCAGATATCTGATTTCTGTAATATCCATACTTCAGATTGAAAGCACCCTATGTGTGTGGGGCTTTTTTTCTCAGACAGTAGACTAGAGCATTTGCAGTCCAGAATGCGTTCTCCTGAATCTTTTAGATACAGGTTTTTAGCAGTCAAAATTAAATTAGTAGCACAGAATCCACAGCAGATCAAACAGAAATTAAGATAAAGCATTTTTTGATATGTTAGTATAAAAAATAGGATTGGATTTACCAAAACCAAATGTCAATCCAAAGGGCTTCCATCAAGTTTTTGTTAATACCAGAATGCCTAGACTGTGGTTCTACATAGGCAGCTGGCAAAGTTGTGTTTCCCTTACCTGTGGCCCCCAGGCATCCTCTAACGGGAGGCTCTTGTTACGCTCTGTCATTGTTTTCCATGTCTGTGCTTCATGTAAACACCCACTCTGTCAAAAGATTGCACATAAAAGGGTATGTAAAAGCTTTCATGTCAGTTTATTCCTAAGTGTCTCATAAATGTTGATGACACTGAAAATTTAATATTTTAAAAAGTTTTACTATTTAAATGTTTTCAGATATGCACAGAAACAATTGACAACTTACTTTTGTATATTCATCTTGTGTAGAGAAAACTTTTTAAATTCACATATTAATTCTAGCTGTTTCGCATGAAAGGTGTGTCCTAGGAATAAGACAGTTTTGTTTCCTCTCTTCCAATTCTTACACTTTTCATTTATTTTTATTGCTTATTCTTTATGGATTACAAAGATCTCCAGTGATAATATTGAATGAAAATGGTGATAAATAGCCACTCTCATTTCCTGATTTCAGGGAGAATCATTTCAAAATTTCACAGTTAAGTACAATGTTTACTACCTCTTTTGTATCTATACTTTATTATGTTAAGGAATTTACTGTTTGTAGTTTACTAAGATCTATTTTAGAATTAATGTTACATATACAGATGATGAATTATTAAATAATTTTTTATCAACTGTTAGAATAATCTTATGCCTTTTCTTCTTTACCCAGTTCATATATTGAATGACACAGCAATTCTTTATTAATTAATAAACCAAACTCAGTCTGAATATATTATTAAGATATTGCTGGACTTGATTTACTAATACTTTATATCTATGCTTATGAATGTGATTGGCTGTAAATTCTTTTTAGATCCTTAGCAAGTTGTCCTGGACTCACAAAATGAGTTGGAAGCCTGGCCAGATGTCTGAAACTTATCGTTTAGTAAATTTCTTAGGAAGGGCTCACGAGAGCAACATTCTGTGGGTTTCGTATCTGTTGATTTTATTTTGCCTGTGTTCTCTGTACTGTAGATCAGTTTTACTTGAGACAAAATCCGTGGCTCTCATTTACTTGCCTTTAGTGTCTTAACTATGTTGGTACCTTTTCTCCTGATAGGAAGTATTTTTTCAGGTGTGACTGGCTATTCTTTGGAGCAATGCTCTATGCAAGTCATTCGCCTATTTTAAAATCAAGTTGCTTTGCTTTTTAGTTCTCTGTACATTCCAGACATTCTCTTAACAACACATGATTTGTAAATATTTTATTCTACTCTCCATGCTAGCATTTCCCTCTCTTCATAGGCTATTGTTACACAAAATTTGAACATTTTCATGAACTCCTGCTTGTTTGTCTTTGCGTGTGTGCATCATTGGTATTATAGCCAAGACATCATTGCTATGAAATCAATGTCATAAAAGTTTTGCATGAATTGTATTCTAGGGGTTTGATAGTTTTAAGTCTCATGTTTAGGTCCTAGATTCATTTTGTGCTATTTTCTGCATATGATGTTAGGTGAGGGTCTCATTGTTTTTTGTTTGCTTATTTGTTTTTGCATGCAGATATCCAGTTTCTCCAGCACTGTTTGGTTAAAAAAAAAAATCTTCTCTTTTCCCCATTAAGTGGCCATATATGAAGTAAATGGTCAATGTTCAGTAGAAAAGAATGAGCATTTTGAAGTAGCGGTGTGGTGTTTCATATAGTGAATTAGGTTTGTTAATTCTACCTTTCAAATTTTGCTAATATAATTAACATCTCTTTGAGTTGACCATCACACCCAAAATTGAGTAGTTAACTTCAGTTGTTGCTATTTTTATCCCCCCTCTCCCAGTGATCAGGAGCTGTGATATAGACATGCTAAAGCAGAAATAAGGTTGTTTAAGGTTGCCATAGCAATGTGAACAGCACTGGAGAAGGTGAGATACAGCTATTAGCTAGACTGTGACAAACTAATTAAGATATTGAGCTTAAGCTGGATAAGAAGGGAAGAAAGACTGGAACACATAGAGGGAGAAACTGAGGGGTGCAGTATGGCAGATGTCTAGGTTTTATGAGAAAAAGTAAAAGACCTGGAGGTAGTAGAAGTTGCAGTGAGAGAGCTAAAGGATTGAGGGGAGAGGCAGCAGCTGAAGTACTTGAATTTCTGTGCAATTTTTAACAGGAGGAGCTGTCAAGATGGCCTATGCAGTGCTACAGTAATAAATCCCAACTCTCAAGGGATTTATACAATAAAAGTTTAATTCTTGGCTACATACAGTCTAACACAAATGTTCCCAGTTGGAAGGTTCTTATGGGTGACTCTCTTCCAAAGGGTGACTTGGGAGCCTGGACTGTCCAGTGGTTACCCAAGGTTGGTCTATGGGGTCACTGTCATTCCATGGGCATGTGCTCCATCCTAATTTTTGCTACACTATGAGAAGACAGACAGGAAACATGGAAGCTTGCAGATTCCTCCTCAAGCCTCCATGGACTGGAAATGATACATGATGTCTGCTCATATAACAATCAGGAGAATGGGCAATATGGCCTCATTTAGATGCAAAGGTGTCTGGGAAATGTAGTCCTTACTTAGACATCTTCTTCTCAGCAACACTCCTATATGATAAATGGCAGAAATCTGAGGTCAACTATATGATAGAGGTTAGGACATGAGAAGAAATGACTCAGCTCTGAGTATATGATACGAGCAACCAGGAATGGAATGGCTGTCAGCTTAGTGGCAGGACCTTCGAGCACACAGAGGGTGGACACATCATCAGCAGCAAGGATACCACAGCTGAGGAGAATGTCAACATCACATTTCATGCTTAAATAAATGGGTGCGAGGAAAGGTGCTGTTGGTTTTATAGAATAGGAGGCAAAGATATGTCTTCTGAGGAAATCTTATTTAAGAAGGATGTAGGGGTGTTTAACCCTAAAGTATAATGGAAAGGATTGAGAAAGGTGAGAGTAATGAGAGTCTGGAGCAAGGTAAAAAAAAGAATACAGTAGTTTAGGGATGAGAGACTCTGGGGAAGCAGGGCAGAAGGACTTGTGTGTTGGATACTGGCCAAGTCAGCGCAGGAGAAATGTGTGGTGGAATGGTTACAAAATAGAAACAAAACAAGACAAAACAAAACAAAACAAAAAAAAAACTTCTGTAGTATTTTGAGGGGTCAGGTGGAACTCAGTTTTTGGAGTTGATATTTAGGTGGTTTGTACCTCTTAGATAATTCAAGTCTCTGGTAGGATACAGTGAAAACACTCATCCCCAGTTTTACTTGAGCCTGGGATCCTTAAAAAATCTTAGAAATCACTACTGGTAACTCCATAATGGAAGACCTTCAAGCGCTGACAGGTCCATGTAGGAAGGTGAAGTGTGGCGGCTGGGTTGGTCACTTTCTGCTGTGTCCTACCGAATCAAAGGACAGAATAAAGAGACTTCACCCAGAACTCCAAGATCAACTGGCTGTGAGGATGGAAGAAAACCAGGAGAGAGCAGAGACATTAAAGTCAAGGTTGGCAGGGTCCAAAGACCCAAAGAAGTGAAATACAACTGGGCCTGAAGAGCTCACGTGTGCATAAGCACACATGTGACAAGACAGACCTGTAGGTAATGCAACATTAAATACAATCTGGGGAAAAAAGAAAATTCTCATATATCATTATCACACTATAATCAGTATTTGATTTTTCTGATCCTTTTAGGTCTGTATTATATGGCAAATGGCTTCATTTTTTTTATCAGTGAATTTTTGTAGTCACTTTATATCACACTTTTTTTTCTTCCTTCCTTCCTTTTTTTTTTTTTTTTTTTTGAGACAGGGTCTTGCTTGCAGCCCAGGCTAGTTATGAACTGGAGTTGGCTGTCCCAAACACATGGCAATCTTCCTGTCTCAGCCTCTCAAGTGCTGTGATTACAGTGTGTGCCACCACACCCAGCTTATAGGGTGCAAGAGAATCGAACCCAGGACCTTGTGCTTGTTAGGCAAGTGCTTTCACCACTAAGCTACACCCCCAGGTCTGATTATTTTTTTCCTACCACCACCTCCTGGCTCAATTTTCCTTTATGATAGACTTCAAATAGAAAGACATGTCTTATTCCATGTTAAATTCTATTTAAATTCAAAAGCAACATACTTGCTTCATAGTATTAGTGTAGCTATAATCATTCCTGCCATGTATTTCCCACAGAATGAAATTTACTGCAACAACTTCCACAAAGCCGTTTTCATCAAATCTGAAAGAAAAATCCAACATAAAACAATAGTTTAGTATGTAATAGAGGGGTTAGGAATTCTAGCATTCAAGGCAGATGGAGTTATACTTCAGTCCTCTTTCACTTGTTATCTTTACATCCTGGGAAAATTACTTAAACTTTTAAATCCTCAATTTCCTTACTTTTAATTTAATATCTTTCACTATATAGGTCTATTTTGACAGACAAATGAGATAACAGATGCTATTCAAAACATAGGCCTAATAGTAGTGAAGCGTAACATTGGAACCCTACATTCTCCTTACCGTGACGGGACCACACATTGAGGGAGGTCGTGCTGTGAAGGCCCTGCTGTCAGGGAGGTCAGCAGGGAGAAAGACAGAGAGTGTCACAAATGGGGAACGAGCCAGATGAAGATCCCCTGGTGTCACTGAATCAATAAATGTTCAGTGATTGCCTTTTCTGTACCAGAGAGTGGAACCACAGAATTGATGCAGCGGGAACACAGATGCTGTGGATGTCCCTAGAGGAATCTCACAGGATGAGCCATGTGCTGGCAGCTGAGGTGGGATGCGGAAGTGCTTTCTAAGAGCCATGCGCAGAGGGTGGGCAATGGCTTCCCCAACACCAAACATCACCAGAGTCCCAACAGACAGGGCAACCCTCCCTGGGTGTTGGGACTGGGTGCACAAGCTGCACCAAGCTTAGAATACTTCCCTCAGAAACTGAATTTGCAGTGGGATAATATGGTACTTCCTATTAAGATTATCATTCCCCCCCCCCCCCGCTATTGTAAAAAAAAAAGAACTTGAGACCAAAGCTAAACTTCAGTTATTGATAAATTCATATCTTGCACACTAGAATTCTTGACTTTAAAAGCAGATACACTGGTTCTTCTTCCATCAGTTATTCCTTTCCTGAATGAAATTGTTCTCCTTTCTACTGGGTAGAAATTTCACTTAAGACTTTGGTCTCCAGCACCAACTTCTAAGATGCTGACTCTTGGACCAATGTCCCATTTTTTAAAATAAAATTCCTCCCTCGACATCTTTGTGATGATTCATAAAACATGACAGATCTTTGATAATGTCTCTTTGTTCCCTGCTCAGATCTCTGCTTCAGTTAATGATCGTACCTGACATTCTGGGTTTGCTACAACGTGCTGCCATGTAAGCTTACTTATAAGAAGCAATTAATGTTCCATTCTCACAAAATGGGAAGAAAAGATTTTAAGGGTCTCAAAGTGGCATCTGAGTTTTTTTTTTCATTATGTCTATTTGTTTTGACAAATCATAAAGAAATGAACTCAGGAGGTCAGTACCCAGAAAATGGGAGTAGCTAGGGAATGGGGTACTGGACCCTTTATCCGCAGAAAAAGTCATGAACACACACACACACACACACACACACACACACACACACACACACACACACACACACACGTGTAGTTGCAGAGTTGTGGGTCAGGATTGGCAAAGCTCTGATTCTAGCAGTGTTTGAAGGAGCAAGATTTTGATTCCATCTTCTGAAAGTCATGAGGTTCTTGAATTATGAAGAGCTAGTTGCAAAGCCATATGTCTTTAAAAAAAAATCGTAATTGAACCATATCGGCTGGCATCTGTTGGCTCTCACAACAGTAGTGAAGTACAGTGCCATCTAGTGGCAATAAGGATGCATTGCATGACAGATAATTGCTAGATTTATAAATATCTCTGATGTTTGATTTATTTCATTGAGAAAATACTTGCAGATGTAAGCATTAATTATCTTCATTAATGTTACCTAGTGTACAATGTAATATTAATTAAATATGAAAAATTCGGAAGTGTTAGCTGGCAACTAACTTAGCAACGACTAGTAACTCCTAAGATGGTGCTACTTTATCTTTGAAGACACGTTACTGTTGATCTACAAATCCATTACACAGTGGGTAGTTTATTGTATCAACTATATCTTTTCTATATTTGAATTTTTTAACACCTGGGGCCTCAGTGACCCTAGTGGTTGCACCCAGGATAAACCAATTCCTTGGGATAGCAAACAATTTTCCCGGATGCTCTTCCATAAGCAAACCAAGCAATCTCTACCTTACACCCTAACCACCTCCTTTATTCTATAAGAGCTTGATGTCTGAGTTAACCAGGATGACTTATATTGTGTATTATTATCACTTTATGGTAAGTCTGTTACTCTTTTATCTGTAAAACCCTGCCCAACCTTGTTCCTGAGTCATGCATGTCTTGTAAAGGTAAGGGATTTACTGTAGTTTAGAGACCTTCTACATGGGTTACTACTGTTCCAGTAGCCACTGTTGCAACCGATTCTCAAAATTTAGTGAAAGTGTGCTTGATTCTCAAGGGTAATTAAGTAGTACCCAAATTCACCTTGATGAATGACTGATGGGAAGCCTTGTTATTGACTCTTTTCCCACAACGTAATTAAATGGATACTATGCCTTTGTGATCTGATTGTCCCTCTGCAGTTGGCCTCTAATATTTAGTTAATCATCCCAGGAGAATTGGAAGCAAAAAGCTTTATCAAGTGATGCCTAGTAGCAGAGATACAAAACAGTTACCTTTAGAAACAAAGTGCTGGCGACCCTCTTCAGGACACTGTTTTCTTGGCGGAAGCTTTTACCTCTCTGTTCTTTCAAATGACATCACCCCCTACTCTCAGTTCTTAGCTTTCCCTCCTTCCTACATTATGTAAGAAAATTATGTCTATCTCTGTCAAACATGATCTTTAATAATTTCTATTTCTATTTTCAAACTGAAGGAGGATTCAACTGGTTCTTTTTTTTTTTTTTTTTTAAAGCCAGAATCTTGCTCTGTAGCTCAGGTTGGTCCTGAACTCTCTGTGTAGTCTAGGCTGGCCTTGAACACAAGGCAATCCTCCTGCCTCAGCTTCATGAGTGCTGAGATTTACAGGCATGCACCACCATGCCAGGGCCTTTTGTATGCTAGGCAAGCCCTTTTAACTACTGACCTAGGCTCCCAGATCTTGTTTTCATTTTTGTCTCTCTTAACCTGTCCTTTTCTGAACTGCGTTTTTCTAAGTTTATTTTAAATCCCAGGACCAAATTTCTGAAAGATACACATCCTGTGAATCAAAAGAAGTTCCCCCCATAGCAGTGGCAATTTTCTTGACACAGTGTGACAGGTGCTGGAATAATAACCAATTTGATTACAACCGAACTGGGATCAATAACTGTGAAAGCTCCCTCAACTCTTGCCTTTGTCTTTTCCCCCTTACACAAGCTCAAGTATCTAACAGCACTCCAAAGATGGCATAGCCTTGGCCCTGTCTCCCAAGCAGGATATGGTACAAGACTGCACCATATCCCACTGAAATTAAAGCTCTTTTCCTGCTTCCCCACCAACTCCTCTGTCTGTTCCTCTTTTGGAGAGGCCTGGTCTAATCTGCTGGTCTGGCCCAGGACCCTGCTGGTCTGGCCCCTGGCCCCCAGCATCAGCTCTGGGGCTCTGGCATGCCTGTGGTGTCCACTTTTACTCCCTTCTCTCAGCCATAGTGGGTGAGCTCTTCCCTTTTAACCTTGCCACCTAGGCCTTTAAAAACCTTGCTTCCTTGGCTTCTTATAGACTTTGCTCATTCCTAGAGTTTATTTTATTTAATTATAAAATGTTTTAAATATGCTGAAAACCAGAAAATAATATGAAAGTCATTCATGTTTTACCTAATGCATGCATGGATTCATAAACCAATGAGCCATATTACTTTAGGGTTTGAAAAAACACGTGTGCATGACACCAAGCTAAGTTATCTTTTATCTACTTTTTCCCCCACTTGACCTTAGACATTAAGACAGAACCTTGAACAGTTTCAGTTGCCTGATCCATTGTCATCAGCAGGAGCTCCCTCTTGACCTCTCTTTCCTTCTCCTCCTAACTTTAACTTCATGGCGGGCCATCTCATTCTCCACCCTTACAAACATCCAGTAATGGTTCTTTTATCTTAACTAGTTATATAATTTGTCCATCCAAGTCTTACACTAATGGGCTTTTAGACTATTTTGAAATTTCTTCTATATTAAAAATGTTTCACTATATTCAAAAGTCTTTCACTTTTGCCAAAATGCTCTCCAAAGTGGTTGAACTAATTTATACTGCTTCTCTACCAAAACACACAGCTATAGTTCTTTATTACAGTGCTCTGTTACATCTTTTAATAATGTTTTAGGTGTTACACATGTTACACATGTCTTATTAGCTAGCTTCCTTATGAGTTGTGCCTGTCTGTGTTTTCTAGGCTAGCTTGCAGTTAGATGTGGGTCATAACATTAGATTCCATATGCTGGGATGTGGGTAGAGGTGAAGTAAACCTGTCATGTGGTGAGGTAGCCCTGACATTTGAGACATCCGATGTGGTCCTCTAGACATGGTGGTAACCTGGGAGAGGCTAGATCCATGCAGATGTAACTAGATATGTCAGAGTATGATGTGACAGAGCTAAGCACTGTGATTTTAGTCACAGCTTTAGACAACTGATTTTAGATTTTAGGGTTGTTACTGTACCATATTCTAGTTGCATTTGGCGAATACAAAGAGATGTCCAGGCTGGTGCTAGTTTTGGGATTTACCAGTGTAATGAAAGAGGTCCACGACGTGGGATGACATAAACAGAAAATTTCGAAGGGGGAAAGTAAGGAGAGCCCTGAGCCTTGTGATCATTCAACATTAAGAAGTCAGGGAGCAAAAATGCAACTAAGAAATCAAGCATCAATGAATAATGCAAATAGTAAGAGAAGGAGATATCCCAGAGATCCCCTAAAGAGAACGCTAATATTTCAAGTGAGAAGGATCAACCATGTTGGGTGTTAATGAGGTCAAGTCAAGTGGGACATGGAAATTGACCAGTGGTTTGGCAAAAGGGAGGTCATCACTCATACTGGCCAGAAGGGCTGAGAGGCTGGTGGTATAAAGGCCAGATTAAGGGGGACGTGGGAGAGTTGATGACACTTAATAGTAGAGGAAGTGATGCATTTGAGGGTTTTTTTTTTGTTGTTGTTGTTATTGGGTGAGAGAAAGAACTGCATATTTGGGTGATGGTCCGGTGGAGAGAAAAGTTGATGCAGGTGAATAAGGGGAAGAATTTTAAGAATGACATTCTTAATTAGGAAAGGGAGTGGGGGACCTAGTGTACAAATGGAAGGACAGAATTTAGATAGTACAAGATAGTTCACATGGAGATGGAGTTCCTGGGCACAGGTGCTTGAAGGCAGTGGGAGAACTTTTTCCTCCTCCTTCCCCTTCTTTTCTCCTTCATTTGCTACGTCCCTAGATTGCCTAGGCTGGCCTTGAACTCCAGTCCCTCCCACATCAGCCTCCCAAGTGCTGGGATTAGAGGGGCAATCCACCACACACACCTCAAAGATGTCTTTTGATTGGTGTCAACTTTGACTCATTAAACATCCTCACCCTCTTTCTCTGAACAGTCACACATATCAATTATCAAACCCTGCCTCCTATATTCACTGATTTGTCTCGTAAATTATTTCTTTGTTTTGTCCTTGTTGATTTTCAGTTATTTCTCTGCTCATCCCAAATGAAGTTCTACAAGCTGGTTACCCTGTTTAGACCTCTTTCTCTGAAATTCATCCTCCACACATCTCCCAGAAATAAGTAGCTAAAGAGATTCTTGATCATGACTCTCCTTGGTCTTTCTTGTTTGTGGCTCCACCCAGTTAGTTTCCAGCCTCTTTTGAGGACATTTCCTGACTCATCTTATGCTCTAACAATCATATTGTTTGGATCAGACATTTTCTTTCTTAAACTACCACTTTCGCTTGAAAGGCCACCCTGTGGAATGTACTGTTACCCTCCTGACACCCCTCCACCCTCAGGAGTCACAACATCCTTTAAGACACAGTGACTCAGCTCAAATATGAGTTGTTTTGGAACATTTTTTCCAGAGCCCATTTTCTGTTATAGCTGGGCTGGATTTTTTCCTTTTGAGTCTCAATACCAATCACCCATGACATTTCTTCCTATTATTCTACTTAGTATATCAACTCATATCTTAATTCATTTTGGCACTCTTGGGATTTTGGAGGTAAAAATTTTGGCATTGATTTTTGAATATCCAGTGGTTGGCACAGTCCTTGGTGGAAAGTAAGTGCTCAGTAATATGAGCTGAACTGAAGGTTGCCCTTCTCTGGGGGAGAACACCGAAGTTTGTTGTCTCCCTTAGGGGTGGGTGCTATATAAACAAGGAAACAAAAATAAGTCCCAAGACAACTGGGCCTCTGCAGGAAAGGAAGCGCCTGGGCTGCCCAGGAAACCAGTAGCATGATTAGCTATCTCAAGAAAGATGGTGCTGTGGTTTCAATCTAAATTGTCCTATGAAAGGCTTATGTGTTTGTAATGTGATTGGATTTCATGAGGCTTCTGTGTTCATCTGTGGTTAGTTCCCTAATGATTCCTGTGCTCTTAGGCAGTGGGGTCTGGTTGGAGGGTTGGGTCACTGCGAGTGTGACTTGGAAAGTGATGTCTTCCTCCCAGGTGGCTCCTTTTTCCTCCTGCTTCTTGGTTGTTATGCAGTGAACAGCTGTCCTCCGCCATGTCATTTCTGTCTTGAAACTGGCTGACCATGAATGAACTGAGACAGCTGAAAGTGTGTGCCAACATAACTCTCTTCTCCTGTAGGTGGTGGGTGGTGGGTTTTGTGTTCCAGCAAGGGAAACGTGTCTAAAAGGAATGGAGAGTAAAGAAGGTGGTGGAAGATTAACTCAATAGCACTGAGAACCCTGACAGAGGGTGCCCCAAGAGGAAAAGGACACGGGTAGAACCTGTGATGTGCTAGGGGTTCAGTGAGGCGGGTAGAGGGTGATGGATGGGAAGCAGGCAGAACATGTTGGCAGAGGCCCCTGGATGCTAACAAGAAGAGCTCTCAGAGGAAAACTCAATAGGAACTGCTGGCTCATTACTCCTGCACCTCGCTACCCTGAGAGGTCCCAGCTATTTTTAGCCTAAGGGCTCACCACCAACTGAAAGCTTTGATTCAAGTTTTGGCAACTTATTAGTTATTTGATTAATTAGTGGTAGTGGGGACTGAGGTTACAACCTTCACAATCAGCTACACCCTAGCCCATCTTTTTAGTTTGATTCTGTGACAGGGTTGCTAAGTTGTCCAGGCTGGGCTCAAACTTGTGATCCTCTTCCTGCCTCAGCCTCTCAGATCATTGGGATTCTATAGGCTGTGCCACCAAGCCCTGACAGTCTCGGTGTTTCCAGTAGTATATCCCGTGGACTAGTGTCCCAACATGTACATAAGGGATATTCACTATCATTTTGTTTACAAAAGCAAAACATTTAGAAACATGGGTCATTTACTTCTTATATTTTGTCTGTGTTTTAAATTTTGTAGCAAGCTGTTTACTTTCTTAACTGTAAGCCAAGAACAAAAGAAAACAGTCAGAGGTTAGGGAGGCAGCTCCATGGGACACGATGTGCTTAGCCTGGGTGTACCTTGGGTTTGATCCCCAGCACCAAGAAAGAAAAGTAAGAAGTCACAGAGGAAAGCAAACACAGAATTACTTTAAAAAAATCTTTCCTAGCATTTTTTCAAATTTTTAAATTATGAAACGTTGCTTATAAGTATTAAGTTAGGGATAAAATTTTTGAGATCTTCTCTAAATATACTTATTAGCAATCGAATTTGCTTTCCTCCAAGATTTCATTCATTAGAGGCTCATGAAAAGGAAGGGTCTGTCACCTGAGTAAGGTGGTTCCTCTCAAATGGGCATGGGCCTGGAGAGGGTAAAACGTGGGCCCTGTGTTTCTGAGGAGGTTCCCAATTCTGTTACCCACTTACCTGTCAGCCACAACACTCGGCGGAAACTGTATTTGCTCAACTTTGCACAACCTGCATATACTGAGCCCTCAAAAATGTTTATTTGAAACACTGTTACCTTTATTGTAAATGCATGAATAATTAGTCTGGTTTCCATCCTTTCACTCTGAAACTTCTAACCTAAGTTAACCATTTCAATGAGAATATGCTTACAATTCAATCGAAGGTTGGAAATTTTCATTGGCGTCCAGTTTCAACGGGCAGCCGTATCTCTCCCAGTCATACCTGATTTTCTAGAAAAAGAAAAGTGTTGTAGTTAGTGTGTGGGTTTGACCCACTGACAAAATTAGAAATTTTCTTTCTTACTTTGTTTTTAGTAGGTTGGTGTCGCAGATACGACCTGAAAAAAAAAGATGTGTCATTATTTATTTCTTCGTCCTCTTTTCAAACTTAAAAACAAAGATCAAGGCTTTGCTTAGGTGAGGAGGGATAACAAAGGTCAAATGCACAAAGGTGAGACCTTGCTGGTGAGTGCTTACTGGGTTTCAGGCATTTTCTCACATACGTCCATGTATATCAATGCATTCTTACAGAAGGCAGCAAGGGACGAATTATTGCCCTGTATCTGTAGATAGGGCCTCATTCTCAGTAAATATATGAGGCTTTTCAATGCAGCAAACCTCACTTTACTATAGAGAAGAATGCGCGATTGTAAAGCTGACGTTACAGGATGATCTTAATGCAATTTTTAGTATTAGTCAACGAAAATACAAGATATATCAGAGCCAGTAATAATGGATGTGTACTTTAAAGAGTCAGCCATCTCCTAATTTAGATCTCTCACTATAATGGAAACTTTCCCCTTCAAGAGCTCAAGGACATATGTTGCTTTAAAAAAATTGAAATTTTGGTGAATTCCTTCAAAACCAGCCTTTCTCACGTATTCCGTGTCTTGTCAATCCTCAAACTTGAATCACTATTACCAGTCGTGTGGTACATATGTCTTTGCCATGCTACAGCCATGCTACAGGGGCCAGGTTCAAGAAATTTCCCCCGTAGTGGTGATAGAAGTCCAGCTGGCAAACAGACACCAAAAGATGGTGCCACCAGCAGCCATTAAGCATTTCTCCCGCCTCTCCTATTTCAGCTATTGCCTTCCCTAAGCACTGTGGCCTGGGACACCCACCCTCCACCCCCTCTTCTGTGGGGTGATATTTAAGATGGTGCCTGCCGGAAATCCCAGGGGCGGCCACCTCAGGTGTTTATCAAAGAAGATGACTGGGCCAAGCTGTTTCCGCCCTGGTGGACCGTGCATGATCCAATACTATTGCTGCGAGCAACGGGTGCCTGCCTGCATGGACATCTCGCTGATTGGCTTGACACCCGCTTATGTAGACACTACGTCCAATCACCTGCTCTCCCCCTCCTTACCACATTCTCCCTCTACACTATATAAGCTTCTGTACTTCCAAAATAAAGTGAGTTCCTGCTTCGACAGACTCCTGGCTGGGTCTGGTACTCGTGGGATGAGGGGGCCCAGCTGCCCGCTCACCTTTCCTCTCCTTCGGCCCTTCTGTAGTGGTAAGACCCCCACACTCTCCAGCTGGCCTGGAAGTTTAACCTTATCTTTTTCGGAATATACCTAATGATTAAATATTCCTTAAAATATTTAATAGTTGCAAAATTTCACAGGTTTTCAAAGGTCTTATAAATATGTCAGAGACCATGGTCTTCTGGGTTTTTTGACAGCCCAGTAAATATTTTAAAAATTTTAATATAGATCTTTCCTGTATGAAGGTATTAGTTATATTTTCAATAAAATATTAAAATTATGCACAAAATTTAAATACAAAACATAGCATAAAAGTTTGTTAAGTAGAATTGTTGGTTTGAGGGCTTTCCCTGCTTGATTCAAGCTAGCTTAGTGTAGAATTAAGAAAAATAATGTAGGAAAAAATTCTTGCATGTTTTTCTTAAACTAAAGGTAACAATATGGGATTTGTGATTAAATAAGGCTCACTTTGTTTTGCCAATTAAAATGAAGGAAGAGACTATGACTAAATCTTTTCCATGTTTCAAGGAAGGGTAATTATAAGATCAATACATCATGTTTAATGCTAAAACTGACTATACTGTGTTAAGCTAAGCATATGGATACTACTAGGAATTCAATGAATAAGTACTGCTTGTACATTACAAGTTCTACATATTAATATAAAGCTCAGTGCTTATCTTAAAATATTTCTTACTTGTCGATCACATAAAAAAATTCATGGTGAACACACGCTGTTGTAGTAAACCTACAAGAATAAAACATAGCAAAGTTGTGTTATCATCATTCCTTATACAGCTGCATAAACATTGATCATTTAACTTAGTGGTTTTCAAACTGGAGAGTGCCACAGTACCATTATTTACGAAAATAGCGTCTCAGGAGCTAAGCTTGTGGCCTTGCATTTCTGTTTTTTTTTTTAATCAATGTCACAAATGTTTTTGAAGACACTGGGATTTGAAATCTACTGATTAACCTCTTACCTTTTGTAAATGTTTATTAAAATCTTATAGGAAATATCTATCACTTGGGAGGCTGAGGCAGGAGGATTACAAGTTTGAGGCCAGCCTGGACTACACAGTGTCTCAAATTATCACCCCAGCAGAAAAATTATATGACAGAGTGAGGAGGAAGGTTGGTCAGATGATAAAAAAATTTCAGTTAGATTGGGGGAATAAATTCAAGCAGTGTATTTTACAGCAGGTTAATCGTAGTTGATAATATTCTGAGTTCTTGGAAAAAGCTAAGAGAATGGGAATATTCTTGCCACAAAATCCTAACTGTGAGATGGTGCATATGTTAATTAGCTAATTTTAGCCATTCCTCAATGACTTCAAAACAGCTGTTGTATATAGTAAGTGCATACAATTTTCTGTGTCTAATAAAAGAAAAAAGTAAAAGACAAGACTTGGAGAGAATGTGAAGAAATTGGAACCCTCATACATTGCTGGTAGCACAGCCCAAAGGTGCAGCCACTGTGCAAAATAGTTTTGGTACTTCCTCAATGTTAAACACAGGATTACCCAGTGATCCAGCAATGTCCTACCTAGGTACGTGGCCAGAATAAGTGAAATAGGTGTTCAAACAGAACGTGTCCACAGATATCCATGGGAGGACTCATTACAAAAGCCAAAAGGCAGGACTCCGAACATCCATCCACTGATGGATGGATAAAATGTTCTGTTATGGTGGCTCTAAAAAAAGAAAAAAGAAGACCTTCCTACAGAATATGGAACAGGCAGCTGAGGTTTCTCTGTAAGAAATTTCATATGAGAAATGCAATTATGCCAAGGTGGATCAGATGGAGAACGAAGATAGAAGTTTTCTCCTCTCACTATTGACTTGGCAATAAGCTCAAACCAACTGAAATTGGACACTGGTGTCAATTCAACCGTGGGTTTCATTGTGGACATGGCAGTTGCTGGGATGAGGTAATCACCAGTAAGTACTGTTTAATACATCATTTGTTTTATAGTTTAAAAAAGTAAGACAGATCAAATGGAAATATACTTGCCCTTTAACTTGAATGAATTTGCTAGTATCACATCCAACTCCAATTTGAAACACCTAGAAATGAAGTAATTTCGGTAGTGAGTGCAGTTGTTTTGATGAACGTGGACTCAGTTACCACATTTTTGTGCCAAGGCTGTATCTTTTTTTTCTGGAATCATTGTTGTTTTATAATATAACTTGATTCCAGAATCATGATATCACCTGCTTTTGTCCTGTTGCTCAAGGTTGAGCTTTTCTGAGTCTCTTTTGCTTCCATATGAATTTTAGGATTTTTTTCCTAGTGCTATGAAAAATGTTAGTATTTTGAGAGGAATTGCATTGAATTTATATATTAGTTGTGGCAGAATGGACATTTTGACAATGTTTGTTCTACCTATCCTAGAACAGGATATGTCTTTCCATATATAGTTTTCATGGTAGAGATTCTTCATTTCCTTGGTCAAGTTTATTTCTAGCAATTAAATTTTTTGAGGGGCCATTTGGAATGGGATTGTTCTTCTCTTTCTCAGTGAGCTCATTGTTAGTGTAGAGAAATGCTATTGATTCTTTGGTATGAACTTTGTATCCTGCAATTTGGCTGAATTTGTTAATTAGTTCTAAGAGTCTTTTGGTGGAGTTTTTGGGGTCTTCTATGTAGAGAATTATGTCATCTAAAAATAAGGATACTTCAACTTTCTTTCTTCCCAATACATAATACCTTTATTTCATTTGCTTGATTAAGTGCTACGATCAAGGTTTCCAATAGTATATTGAGTTTTCCAATAGTATATTGAGTAGGAGTGGTGAGAATGGACAGCCTTGTCTTATTCGTAACTTAAAGGGAAATGCTTTCAATTTTGCCCAACTTAATATAATGTTAGTAGTAGGTTTGGCATAAATTGTTTTTATTGGCTTGAGGTAAAGACATTGTACATACACCTATTTTTGTCAGGTTTTTCTAAAATCGTAAGTGGATATTGGATTTTTATCAAAGACTTTTTCTACATCTGTTGGGATAGTCATGTGATTTTGTCCTTGCCTTTGTTTATGGGGTGTACTATATTAATTGGTGTATATATATGTGTGTGTGTGTGTGTGTGTGTGTGTGTGTGTGTGTGTGTGTGTGTATCTTGAACCATCCTTGTATCCCTGGAATGAAGTTAACTTGGTTATGGTAAATTTTTAAAAATATCATTTGTTGAGTTCTGTTTACCAGTATCTTTTTGAGGATTTTTGCATCTGTGTTCATTAAGGACATTGGCCTACAGATGTATTTCCTTGTTAAGCCTTTGTCTGGTTTTGGCATCAGGTTATGCTCAAGCTTCCAGAAATGAATTTGGGGAACAATTTGAGAGTGATGATATTAGCTCTTCTCTGAAGCATTGGTAAGGTTCTGCTGTGCATCCATCTGATCCTGGACATTTCGTTGCAGGTACAGCCTATTACTGCCTCAATTTCAATACTTGTTGATCAATTTAGAGTTTTTATATTTTTTGTTTAATTTTGGTATCTAGTATGTGTCTAGGGATTTATCCATTTCTTCCAAATTCTCTAATTTGTTGGAATATAAATTTTCAAAATATTTCCTTGTAATCCTCTAAATTTTAGCAATTTTGTGATTTCACCTCTTTTCCTTCCTTCCTTCTTTCCTTCCTCTCTTTCTCTCTCTTTCTTTTCTTTCTTTCTTTCTTTCTTTCTTTCTTTCTTTCTTTCTTTCTTTCTTTCTTTCTTTCTTTCCTTTTCAGAGAGGGTCTTGTTCTATAATTCAGGCTGATCCTGAACTCACTATGTAGCCCAGGCTCATCCTGAGTTCAAGACAATCCTCCTTTTTTTTCAGCCTCCAGAGTGCTGAGATTACAGGAGTGTGCCACCACTCCCAGTGTATGCAGTGCTGGGGAAAATTGAAACCAGGGCCTTACATGAGGTAGTCAAGGGCTCCAACTACTGGCCTATGCCCTCAGCCCATCTTTTTTATTTTTAATTGCATTAATTAATTTGGTTAGTTTGACTAGAGGTTTACCAATCTTATTTATTCTCTCAAAGAACTCACTGCTTGTTCATTGATCTTTATTGATCTTTTATGTTTTTAGTTTTCAATGTCATTAATTTCTACTATAATCCTTAATCTTGGGATGAAGGAATGGGATTGGAATGGAATTGTTCTTCTCATCTCTTTCTCAGTGAGAAAGGCCAAATCAGATTTCTTGTTTGTTGACGATTCAAGTCAGTTTCTTTTCTTTTACTACTGTTGACTTTCTTCTCTTGTTTCTTTAGGAGCTTGAGGTGCATCATTAAATTATTTGGAATTGCTCTGCTTTTTTAAATGTGTGCATTCATAACTATAATTTTCCTTCTTAGTACTACTACTTTCATTGTGTATAGTAGGTTCTGGTATGATGTGCTTCCATTGTTGTTTGATTCTAGGAAGTTTTTAATTTCTTCACTGGTTTCTTCTGTGACCCACTGTTTGTTCAATAATATATTACTCAGTCTACATGTATTTGTGTAGTTCCTGTTTATATTGATTTCTAGTTTTATCCCAACAAATTATTTCAATTTCTTTGTATTTATTTAAACATGAATTATGGCCTATGATATGGTCTATTTTGTAAAAAATAGTCCCATGTGCTGCTGAGAAAAAAAGTGTATTCTCTTGATGTTGGATGGAACACTCTGTGTTCATATCAGTTAGGTCCAACTGTTCCATAGTGTGGTTTAACTCTAATATTTTTTATTTTTTCGTCACAGTGACTAATTTATTTGGGATAGTGGGGTACTGAAGCTCCCTACTATAATTGTATTGGTGCCTATTTGTCTTTTCATGTCCAGTAGTTTTTGTTATACAAAATTGTGTGCCCTGATGTTGGCTGTGTATATATTGATACTTGTGATTTCTTCCTGTTGTATTATTCCCTTAGCCATCACGTAATGTTCATCTTTGTCTCATCTGATCTGTTTTGGTTTAAAATCTGCTGTGTCTGAGAATAACGAAGCTGCATCTGCTTGTTTTCTGGGCTCAACTGCATTAAGTATTAATTTCCACCCTTTTTATTTTCAGTCTATGAGTTTGTGGGTAAATTAAATCTCTTGGAAGTAACAAATGATTGGTTTTATTTTTTGATCCAACTTGCTGATCTGCCTTTTGATAGGAGGATTGAGACCATTAACACTGAACATTATTTTAGTGGCATATTTGCTGTATCTTGTCATCATTATGTTACTTCATTGTTAATTATTTGTTCTTCACTATTGTCAGATCCTTCTCTTTTTTGTTGTTTCCTTTTCTCTGGGTTCTTTTGTGCCATTACTCTCCCTATCTCTGTTTAATGTTCCTTTCAGTACTTTCTGCAACACTGGTCTAGTCATTATAGATTTTCTCAGGTTTGCTTTGCTGTTAAAATTTTTAACTTCTCTATTCTGAAGGATAATTTTGCCAAGTACAACAGTGTGGATTGGCACTTGCCTTGTTTTAGAACTTGAATGCTTTAGCTTCATATCCTCCTGGCCTTTAAGGTTTGTGTTGAGAAATCCAAGGTCACTCAGATGGGTTTGTCTTTGTCGGTTACTTTCATTTTCTTTTCCTCTTGCAGGTTTTAGAATTCTCTTTAAGTGTATAGGATTTTGATTATGTGACATGAAGAGCCTCCTTTCTGCTCAAGGTTATTTGGTGTTCTAAACCCCTGAAAGAGCTTAATGTTGATTTCCTAGATTTGGGAAATTTTCTGTTATACTTTTACTGAACATATTCTTTATAGTTTCTGTGCTGTTTTCCATTTTCTTTCACACTCCCATAGTTCTAAGGTGTTTCTTTTTGAATTATTCCATCAACTGTTGCACCCAGTCACTTTCTTGCTTTTTTATTTTTTAGTCATCACTGAACATACAGTTCAATTCATCACCTTTATCTTCAAGATCCAATAGCCTGTCCTCATTAGGCCCAAATTCATTTCCAATTTTTTAAATGAGTCTTTTATATCCTGGAATTCATTTTGGAATCCTTGCAATCTTTCTACTTGTCTATAGAAATGCTCTTCATTTCTTGCATTACCTTGTTTATCCGTTGTTTATGTCTTTGATGTAATTGTTAAGCTTTTTACCAATTAAATATTGTTTGCTTGATTAAATCTTCTTTGAACTCACTGAGCATCTCTTGCATTTGTTTTGTTTCGGCTGACTAGCCACTAGGTCCATGTGGGTTTTTTCTACTTCCTTTCCTATAGTTTCTGTTACTTCAGGGTCCATGATATCACCTTTCGGAGAGTCAGGCATTTTTGCAGGTGACTCATTGACTTGTTGTCCCATACTTCTATTGCTGTGGGTTGTACATCAGGTAGTACTGATGAACTCTGTTTCTACTATGGATATTTCTTCCATTAGATTATGTCTTTTCTTGAAATTTCCTTGAGTTCATTTGGATTTTAATAATTATGTCTATTTTTAGCTTACTGCGCTATTAATTTGGGGGTCTCCCAAATGACCAGTCTTTTGCTGGTTACCTGTTACCCTCCACTTTTTAGTGAGGGAGAAACGGAATACAGTACGATATGTAGTCTAAGAACAAGCTAATTGCTATGGTTTGGATCTGGAATGTCCCCCAAAAGCATTACCTACTTGATGTAATGGGATTAACTGTGGAACTGTGTGTTATTGAGAGGGAGGGCCTGACTGGAAGGGGCAGATGTTTGGGGTTTGATCTGGAAAGATTGTGTTAACTTGTTGAGATTGGGGATTTTCCCAGGGCAGTGCTTTCAGGTATTTGTTACTGATTTGTGGATCAGGAAGTGAGGGAGGAGTATCCACCTCAGGTGTGGGAGGCCCAACTGGCAGCTTGAACTAAGTAAAGGAAGGAAGAAGAAACTGTTTCAGCTTCTTCCTGGTAGAGCCTTAGCCTCACTTGGCTCCTGATTCACTTGGCTTCTGTCTGCAGTGGGGTGGGCAACTCTACCTTCTGCCATGTGCTTCTACTGTCGCTGACTTCCCACTAAAGGTCTGTGTGAGACCTTCTGAAACTGTGAGGTAAATAAATCTTTTCTTCCTTAAATTATGAATGTCAGGTGTTTTGTCCCAGCAATGAAAACATAACAAAGACACTAATTATTAGCATATATTAGAAATCAAGATCAAAGTCTTTGTCACCATCAATAACATGAATGAAAATCTGCAATAATCTTGTAATCTAAGTCTAACAAATTATTGACAGACCATAATAACCAGTTCAATACTACAACTATTCTACCCTTAACATTAAAAGGCACAGTCTGTACCATAATGTATCTATCTAAATAAACTTTATAATTGACCTATCAAAATGTCCACAAATGTCAATGCTCTATCACTGTCAATAATAAAA
Organism: Ctenodactylus gundi; assembly: GCA_004027205.1. Classification (NCBI taxonomy): domain Eukaryota; kingdom Metazoa; phylum Chordata; class Mammalia; order Rodentia; family Ctenodactylidae; genus Ctenodactylus; species Ctenodactylus gundi. Next base: position 63,138 of record PVKB01003794.1, read on the forward strand.
TAAGAATCTATATTGCTTACCTAAGCTAAACCAAACCACCAGAAATTACCAACCCTCAATAGGCTCCAATTGCTATTCCCTCTTTAACAGTGGCATAGATATCAGTAGCAGTGGCTAAATTTAAGACATACTGGGTATTGACATATCATTACAAGTTATCAACTCAGACATCCGTTCCACTTTTCACACTAGAAATGAGATCTATGCCACTAATGGAGGTGTTTACACAAGCTGTCTAGTAACTTATTACAGGAGTTTATTAAAAGTGGCATTATGTTACTATTTATAATATAAAAAACAGGCCAAGTTGTATGGCTGTGAGTTAACAATACTATTACTAAGAGTTGTGGGGGAAGGGGTAGAGTGTGGACTGAATCTAAAGTTTAGCTTTGAAAGTGCAATAGAAAACAGAAGAATATTTAGGAAAGATAAAAGCAAGACAGAATTCCTACCCCAGGCCAGAAGAAAGTGGATAAACTTAAACAACAGAGATGAAAATAAGAACAAGGGAAGTTATGAATAAAATAGAGTATGTCTCCAGAATCTTTAGAAACACTTTTTTAAAAAAGCATAATGCAAATACTAACAAACAACAAAAGGAAAAAACCCCACAAATCAATGCCATAAAAATACAAATTCAAAATACCTACAAAGAATTATTGAAGTGTCTTATTTGAATGGGAAGTCTCTATATCCAAGACGCTTGATTTTGCTGACCAAGGTGGAGAGTGGAACTAGTTCCCTCTCTTCCTGTTTCTCAATCTGCAAAGATGTGCCACTCCAAAATGAACTTTGCAGCTCCTACGAGATTGGGTGAGCAAAGAGCCTGTCCAGAGTCACCTGTTCTCCCTACCTCCTGGGTGAACCACTCCCAGGTGGTGATGCTTCTCTCTGACCTGTGCTGTGGGCATGGGGAGATCAGACCTCTGCTTTCTGAGACCTACTCTCATTGGGCTCAGATCTTTCAGGATGTCCACACTTTTTTTTTTTCCATTCTCCGCTGCTAACACTCTTCCCTCCCCATCACTGGCAACAAGGGTCCCCAGATTCCCTGGAGTGTAACCTGAAGATGGACTGTTTCCGGGGACAGTTCAAGTTGTGCTGCTGAGTTGCCCCTCTGGGACATCTACAAGGCCGCCTGACTGTAACTCCTGCACCGTGCTTACAGTGAGCTGTTCTTAAGCTCTGAGGCCCTGGAGCCACAGGGCCCTCTCTGCTTCTGCAACTGAATGACTGGGCATTATGGTACCCTGTGGCCGAAGGTCCTTTTTTCTGCCATGCACTGCCACAACTTCTCTGGGATGGCCTAAGCTGTTGTCCTAGCCAAAATACTCCCACAGCACTTGCAGTGTCTACTTATTCTCTGACGGCCATTTTTTGTATTTCTTTGTTTTCACCTTTCCCTTTCCAATCAAAATTGCTCATCCATTGTTTCTTCCGGCCTCTTTGGTAATGTACATCATATTCTTTTAAGCTAAATTGGGTTTGCCTTTAGGAAAGGCCTACTTTTTCATCTGTGTAGCTCCTACTACCTACCTTGCACATCAAAACACAGAAAAATATACAATAGACATGTAGAACTTAAAAAAAATGACCAGCAGTCTTTGAATGAATAGATACAGAATAACAAGCAGACTTCTTAAACAAATCATACCCACAGTTAGTTCTTCTCTTTCAGTTTTCCTTTATGCAATTTATCTTCAAGCAATTGAAAATGTTTATAAATTTATACCTTTATAAATTTATAAATTTATACCTTTATATATGCAGCACATATATTTCACTTTAGATGATAAACTCATAAGAAGCAGAAATTGCATTTTCAGCTTCCAAACTAAAATATTAACTTTATATTGAAATCCTGCTCAATAGCGGGAGTAGTGTATTATTTAAATTGCCACCTCCATGTCACTTACCTTTTGGGCTGTTGGACATGTTTTTGAATAGTGACTAGGTCGAAACTGGATGAACACAAGACCCATGTTCTGTTCTCTGGGAAAAACAACTCATACACGTTATTCTAGAATCATGAAAACAGTAGGTATGACATTGTCTTTCTGTAAACAAATGCAAAGTCCCAGATACTTGATGTGGTTGAATACTTGAGGAATTCCACAGGCTTGGAGGGTCATGCTGGTGGTGAATTTCCTGCTTCTGTGAAAGCAGCTCTGCGCTGTGGTTATACTGCAAAGAGGTGCGCACCTCAGGGTCTCCTTGTCTATGGCCATTATATGGTCAGTACAACAGGAAACAGAAAATGAGCACGCGATCAGCATTCCCAACTCCTCTTTCCTTATTTCACAAACATCCTGAGTCCCTGTATGCTCAAGTTCTGTGGCTCACATCCAGACCTGCTGCCTCATTCTAACAAACTAACAAGTCAGTAGCCCTGCATCAGCTCCTCCTCCAGCCCCTGAAGATTCCCCTCTCCCATGATAACACCTTTGGAACTATAAAGAATAATTAGCTTTCTGAACCTAAGTTGCGTCATACGACCAGACTGGAATCCAGGAAGAATGCCTTTCCGGACTGCCACGTGCCCATCTGTCACTCTGTGTGCAGGTGCAGCAGCACAGAAACAACAGGAGAGATTTTGAAAGCTGGACTCTCATGCTACGTGCTATTTGCCTTTTGAAAAACTGTGTTGACTTTTTGATTAAAAAAATTGGAGAGAAACAAAACATACTAGGCAATTTCGTGGTTATTCTGTGGCAGCAATAAGTCTCAGTAAATATTCACAAATCCAAAAATACCTGTTGCTGGGATTAAACACTTGACATCCACAAAGAAAGGGAGGAGAGATTTATTTTAGTTTATAGTTTCAGAAAGTTGCGCTGATGGCTTGGCCTTGAGCGCAGTCTCGTTCAAAGGTGAGGCTCTGGGAAATGCCTGGGCCACGAGGGCTCTGCCCTCATCAAGGGATTAACGCACTGATGACTTTGTTGTCTGCCCTGCTGTCAGCAGGTAATGGGAATCTAGCAGGTGGAACCCAGTGGGAGGAAGCGGGTCCTTCGGGGCATGGCCTTGGGGAAACACATGCTGTTCCTAGGCTGCCTCTCTGTGTCTCCCCATCCTGGCTGCCACAAAGCAAGCTGAGGCCAGCGGCTTTTCTCCACCGTATCATCTGACCATGATGTATTACCACTTCACCATGGAGCAATGAGCTAAAACCTCTGAATCCAAATCAGTTTTTTCTCCTTGTACCTGTTTATCTCAGGCATTTTTTTCCCTACAGTAACAGAAAACTGACTAGCCCCTTAGGGTCCTTGTTTTTGTTTAAGGATAGTATATGGGGATGTCAGGTGAGAAGCAATGATAAAACACGACCAGAGTTTTTGAATTGGAAGATAGGAAACAGCACTGCTATGGTTTGGGTGTCTCCCAAAAAGCCATGTGATCAAGGCTTGGTTGCCAGGTGGGGCTGCTGAGAGAGTGCATTTTTTGAAAGTGGGCTGGAGGGAGGTTCCCTGGTCATTGGGAAGTATCCTCAAAGGGAGTTGGTTGCGGGATCAGTCTTCCTCTGTCTTTTTCTCTCTTTCTGCCTGGGTCATGAGGTGAGATTTTTCTCCCCCACATGTCCCTTCCATGATGTGCAACCTTGCCAGAGTCCCAAGAGCAAGGGGGTCCCTCATTTATGAACCTGAACCACCAAAACAATTAACTAAAACCATCTTGTTCTCTTTATAACTTAATGGCCCCAGATATTTCCTACAGATTGAAAGTTGACTAATACAAGCCAAGTTTCCTTCCTTCCTTCCTTCCTTCCTTCCTTTCCTTCCTTTCTTTCTTTTTCATTTTAATTTAGATGAATGAGAAATTTTAGGAAAGTCATTTTCTATTGCACTACAAGGAGTATTTCATATTTTTATAAAGCTAAGTACTAATTTTACACATATCTCTGTTTTGAAATTTGGATATATAAAAGGATATAAGGCCATTTAAATAAAATATACCTACAAGTAAGTAACCTCATGAGATCCATATATAAAAGTTCCTTTCAAAGTTATACTTACTCAAAGCTGAAGTAATCATTTACTGCCTCATAATTTACATCCTGATAAAATGTTACGAACTGAAAAAGAAAATCAAAAAGGTTACGTAAAGCAGGAAAATTGGATATGGGGAGCCAACTTTAGTAGCATCTGACTTTCCACATCCAGGTTCATAGACTGCCCTCATTAGGATACGTAATAATGTTGCTCAGTGTAAACCAAATTTTTCTATCTCACACTGCACAGATCTACAAGACATATTTAAATCTTTCTGTAATTAGAAAAAAAAGATGTACTTAGAATTTTCTTAAAATTCCTTTGTAACTTCACAAAACTCAGTTATGTATGTATAAGTTCACTTCATTATATTTCTTTCACTTTCCCCTTTAATTTTATCTTCGTCTTTTTATTTATCTTTCTTCACTCATTTGACTTTATCCCTGCAATCTTTTTATTTTTTAGTTATCCTGGAGCTTAGAAAACTTCAACTTTATTCCGATTTCTTTTATCCTTGTCTTTGAGCCTTTGAAAAGTTCTTGTTTGGTCATAGTTATTATGCTGTCTAAACATTGTGAGACTATGTGGATTAACCTGAACTTTTTCTCTGTTGTTTATGAACAATTTTTATATTTTTGAGATAGAATCTTACTCTGTATCCCAAGCTGGTCCTTAATTCACTATGGATCCCAGGCTGGCCTTGGACTTGTGCCAATCCTCCTGTCTCAGCCTCCCAAGTGCTGGGATTACAGGTGTGTGCCACCATGCCCAGCTTATGTGGTTCTAGGGAATTTAACAGAGGGCCTTGCGCTTGCTGGGCACCACTGTGCCATTCCTCCAGCCCCAAGAACATTTTTATAAAAGATTCATCTGCCTTTCGCATATTTTCTTCCCTTGTTGACATGCATGACTTCCATATTCCATACAGTGGCTGTCAGCCCAAGATAAAAGCTGCTTACAGAGCTCGCCTGAGAGAAGATGCAGAAAAGTATAAGCTCTATGCTTTAAAAGTTTACTATGTATGATCTTTACTACTCTATGTTACAGTTTGGTAACTGTGTCTTTGAATTTGTATTTATATTCTGTAGAGAAGGGTTACTTAAATCTGATGGTAGCTAATTCATTTTGATTATAACAGATTATGTATCTATAAAAAAAATCTTGGTAAAATACTTATTTATGAGGTAAGTTTCTTAATGCTATGAAATATAACAAAAATATAACATCTGCTTTGGCACAGCTGAAGGCTGTGAAAGTCATTAAATTACAAATAAATCTGGGTGGAGGAACAGTTTAGCAACTAAAGCACTTGCCTAGCAAACCCAAGGCCCTGGGCTCGATTCCACAGCACCACATAACCTGGGAGTGGTGAGGCAAGCCTGTAATTCTAGCACTAGGGAGGCTGAGGCAGGAGGATTGCCATGAGTTCTAGGCCAGCCTGGTCTCCATAGTCAGCTTAGGACTGGCCTGGACTACTGAGTAAGATCCTACCTCAAAAAAAAAAAAAAAAAAATCTAGTTCCATATTCCAGGAAAGGAGCTAACTGTCAGATTTACATTTGGTTTTATGGTATGTTATCCTTTCCTTTATGTATAATGATAAAAAATAACTTTATGAGACTGCTCTTGCATGTGATCAGGCACTCTAAGTCTTACATTACCTGTCATGAAATGTCACCATCATTTTTGAGCTTTGATTATCAATGCCATTTAAATGGTTTTTAGAATTGGATTTGCAACTCAACCTATATATCTACATGATAGTTTAGATTATTAGCACTGGATATATCTATATTATGGAACTATTTTTAAAAATTTTGGTGGTACTAGGGGTTGAGCCTACACCCTTAGCACTCAGCTACCTCCAAGCCCATTTTTTTATTTCTGATCTTGAGACAGAGTCTCCACCAAGTTGTACAATGGCCCAGGCCGGGCTTGAACTCATGGTGGGATTACAAGCCTATGCCACTGGGATCAGATTAAAGTACATTTTATGAGTGCAATCATTTATTTATTTTCCCCCATTTCATTGATATGTATAAGCTCAAAATTTAAGTTTTACAATGAAGTTGAGCGTTTTGTGCACATATATATCTTGTCTAGGTGACAAGGACTTTCCCACTCTCCTTTTGTCTCTCCCCCCACCCACTCCTCCCTCCCTGCCCTACCCCCCAATTCACTTTGCTTTTCGTTTTAAGTTCCATGAGAGTTGTGAACTGGGTCTCTTATATCAGAGAGACCATTAGATGTTTGGGACCTAGGCCTGAGTGCAATCATTTATTTAAAAGTCATAGTATTGTAAGTAATGAAAAAGTAGTTTTGCAGGAATAAATAACAGGCTTGAAAATCTTTAGAGTGGAAGACAGTAGAAAAGGTATTAGAAAAAAGCAAACAGCTTCTGAAGTTAAAAATATAATGAGTTGAATACACAAATATAGTCTTAATACATACTATTTTATAGATGTGAAATGTAATTTTGGCAGCAACTAAATGTAACAGTAACAAAAAGGCACTGAAGTGGAAGGTTCATCAGAAGACACTACAAGACTGCATGTTATAGAGATAATAACAGAGTGGCTGCTAGTGCAGGAGGTATTGAAGACACTTGAGAAATACATTGAGAGAGTGGAACATATTTTAATTTGTATTATAGGAAACGAAACAGATAGACAATATTTGGCAAGATATCTGATGAAAACAATGCTCTGCATATTCAAATGATTCCAGGAAAATTTCAAGCAGGATTAAAAAAAAGAAACTCATATCCAGACTTATTGTCATAAACTTGCAGAGAGCAAAGAATAAAGTCTTTTTTGTTGAGACAGGGTCTTATTCTATAGTCCAGGCTGGGCGTGAACTCACTATGGAGCCCAGGCTGGGCTTGAACTCACAGCAATCCTCCTACCTCAGCTTCCTGAGGTGCTGGAATTACAGGAGTGTACCACCATGCCCAGCTTCTGAGGTGCTGGAGAATCAAACTTATGTGCTACTATTTCTTCAGCCTCAAGAATAAAGTTTTGAAAGCACCCTGAGACATAAGAGTTAATGTGCTAAGTGACATCTCAACAGAGACAATGAAAGCCAACAAAGGAGAATATTTTTACTGTGCTCTGATAAAATAATAATTACCTAGAATTTTACATCCAAGAAAATGCTTCTCAAAAATAAAGTTTTTTGAAAGACCCAGGCTAAACAAACTCCATGACAGGCTTCAGACCCATCAGAAAAGCAAGTAGGCCTGAGTTCCAGTTTCCCAAAATAACAAGGTAGTTACAGGGAAAATCACAAGTTGTTCAAGACTGAATGACTGGGCAGATATATAAAAGAACATGTAGTTCCAGTCAAGATGGCAGCTGAGTAACAGTGCTGCGCAATGTCTCTTCATTGACTCACTTAAAAAGTCAAGAAGATAGTTAGAGAAAGCATGCTTGGTGTAGCTAGGAAAGAGAGGAGCATCTCCAAAAACTGAAAGGCGGCCAGCGGGAGGCCAGAAACTCCAAATGATCATCAAAAGCACAGAAAAAAAAAAAAAATCCCTGCTGACCAGGAAGCCGCCTCAGCCGACTGCAAATGGCTGGAGCTGCAGGCAGCCGAGGATGGAGGAAAGCTTCCAGGGACCTGAACATCTGATGGAACGGAGCTGGGAGAGGATGGAGCACACAACAATGGAGAGGAGGCTGTGGGCTGGTCAGAAATCCTGAAGTCACATCGGAAGAGGAGGAGAGAAGCAGCCGACTTGGTGTGGCCCCGAGCTGCAGGCACCCACAGACCACAGACAAGGTCCGGAGGCCAGGACATCAGCCTGAGGTAAGCGCGGAACTGGAGAAGTGGGAATTGTCAGCAGCAGGCAGTCCCACCCTCTGAAACACCAACCTGCGGGTGTGTGTACTACAAACACAGCGTGCGCTCCCCCTAGAAGAGGTCCCAGGATCCCAGATCAGAAACAGGGCTCAGCAGCCATGTCAGGCAGTGATGTCAGCAGGAGCCATTTTCTTTCCTGTGCACCAGAGACAGCCAGAGGTAGCAGAACCATGGAGAAACGTGGTAACAAATCTTATACAAAAAGACCTGACACCCCAGAAGATGATACCATGGAAACTGAAATTGCAGAATCCAAAGAAATGGGCAAAAATGATGGTAACTTCTGGGCCCAGATATTCAGTGAATTAAAGCAGGAATTAAAACAGAAAATGAAGTGGGAAAAAAACCAGAAAGTGCAAGAACTACACCAACACATAGCTAAGCAAAAAGCAAGCCTTGAAAAGCAGTTAAAGGAGACCAAAGAAGAAATGGGGAAGCACGGTTACAAATCTCCTACAAAAAGACCTGACACCCCAGAATATGATACCAGGAATACTAAAGATGAATATGACAAAAATGATGGTAGCTATTTTCTACTGTGAACTGGTGGGTAAGGCCAGGTTTAACAATAACAACAAAGATATAGGAAAATATAGAAAAAAAAAACTCTTGGTGAATATCCCAATAAAGGGATTGGTTGGATTCAGAGAAGAAGTATCAAGATTTAACTACTGCAAACCCATTAGAGGAATAGGAAGCTGAGGTAGAGTGGTGACTTAAGTGAAATGACTTAGGTGCAGAAGATTAATATGTTAAGCACTCTATGGTTTCTCGGACTTGGAAAACCCAGAACACAGGCATTCTCTGGAACCATATGAAGTGATAGCCGGAGCTGGGGGAAGGGAGAGGGAGCTGGTGGGAGGGTAGAAAATGGGAAGGGATTGTGAAGTCGATATGACATATAGATGTACGAAACACCCAAATTCATTGTAAATACTATGTATTACATTTGTATATTAATAAAAATAGTGGGGAAAAATAGAAAAGAACATGCATTGCCTAAGACAGAGACAGGCCTTGACAACAACCAGTGAGGAAAACGGTCAGGAAATGTTGCTGACATTCCTGCCGTGAAAGTTAATTCCCATGGTTTAAAATATAGGGTCAGGGGGCCATAGATAGTTGCTTAATGTTAGTTAGCCAATTATATTGTAATAAGAATGTATTTGCCTAATCTTTATCTAATCATGTAATCACAAAGTCAGAAATACCCCACCCTCTGCTCAAACAAGCCCTGCTTGTTTGCTGTTCGGGGCTCTTGGCACGGATCCACTGTTTTGGTGAAGCGTGAGAACCCCTTAGGCCCGCCCGAGCTTAAGCCCAAATAAAGGCTTCTTGCTTTTGCATACGTGCCTCGGTCTCCTGGTGGTCTCTCTGGGGTCTTTGTGATCTGGGCATAACAGTTTTAGGGGCAACCCACTCAGGAGCCCTCCCAGACAGTATGAACTTCACCTCTCTGTCCTTTGTTTCTCAATAATGACCCATTCTGTCTTTAAAAAAGTTTCAACAATGAAGAAAAAAAAAAGGTATTTAAAAATAAATAAACATTGAGTATTTAATTATCAGTAGTCTTCTACTAAAAGATATGTTAAAGGATGTACTTAAAGCAGAAGGAAAAAAATACAGAGATGCTCAGATTAAAAAACAACAATATGAAGGTAGAATAAAACATTTGTGATAATACTGTGTAATATTACCTACTAGTACAAAAACAAGATGGAATTAAAATCTATGCCTACAATTTCAGAGGAAGAATAACACATTTCATTAAATTAGACTCCAGTATTCATGTAATAATTTCTAAGAAAGCTTGACTAGAAATACAGAGCATCCAAGTGCTAAGCCAGGAGAAGGAGGAAAGTTAACAGGTGAAAATGTGCATGAGAATACAGAAAAATAAGATGCACAAAATAAATAAATAGAGGGTAAACTCCCAAATATACCATTAATCACAATAATTTTTTGCCCTGCCCTTCCCCTACATAAATAAAATTTGATTAAAATTCTGATTTAAGGTCAAAGATTCTCAAGCTGGACAAAACCAGACAAAACCTCCCACAAGGAATTAGGACATGTAGAAAACATAAAACACAGGTTAATAGAAAAGTTAAAATTAAATGATGGAAATATTATGGAAATACTAAAAAATACTAAAAAAAGAAAGCTGATATAACTATTTCAAATATAAGACAAAATAATTAGGAGTCTGAATGTTTTCTTTCTGATCAATAACAAAACAAAGATCTCCAATCTTATTATTTTGTAATTAACACTGTTCTGGATGTTCTAGTTAGTGTAACAAGGAAATTAAAAAGATCATATTGATTGGAAAAAAGAAAAAAAGACTGTATACTGATGACAGGACTAATTATGTAAAAGTGAAGGAATTTACTACAAAACTATTTGGAATAACAGTTGCTTTTAGCAAAGATCAGGGCACAAGATAAACATATTAAAACTAGCCATTTTTCTCCATAATAGTGATGACAAATCAAATGCTCCCTTTCATCATAGCATCAAAAATGTAAAATGCTTAGGGGTAAGTCCGACAAAATTCAAACTTGTACAATGAAAGAATAATAAGTCCTCAACATTTAGTGGATGGACACAACTGGATTTCAAAAGTTGTTTTAAAACTACAGTAATCAAAACAGTGTGGTATTGACATCAAGATGGACATAGAGACCAGTGGAATCTAATAGAGTCCGGAGACACACTCCTGCATAAATGATGAGCTAATCTCCCATGAAGTGGCTAAGGAAATGTAATGTCAAGTAAAGGGAAGGCCTCAAGAAATGCTTCTGAAAGAGCTGGCTACTTGTACAAAGAGGAAATAGGAAAATCTTAGTGACCTTGGGATCACTGTAAGAGAAAAGAACTCAATAAATTGGAATTCATAAAAATGCACTTGCTTTCTAAAATAAATATATGAAAATGAAAAGATATGCCACAGAGCGAGGGGAGTTATTTTGAAGACATATATTAACAACAGATTTATATGTTATACATGTTATAATGCCACAGAAGGAGCCTCACCAGATGCCAGGTCCTAAGACATCCAGTTCCCTAAAAACAAAGACAGAAGTAAATAATAATACAACTGACAATCAAGGAGTTTTGAAAGAAGGTGGCAAAGAACCTTGGATTTTGAAACTGAAAACTGTTGCTCAGGGATTGGTGACTTATCATATGATGACATACTGAAAAACTCATACATTCCTCAACATCTTCCCAGCTAAACTTAGAAGTAAATGTATGCATAAAAATGAAAACATTAGCTGGGCACAGTGGCACACGCTTGTAATCCAAAAATTCTGGGAGATTGAGGTGGGAGGAGTGCAGGTTCTAGTCCAGCCTGGACAACTTAGCAAAAACCTGTCTTGAGATAAACAAAAAAAAATTTTTAAAGAAAAGGACTAGGGATATAATTTAGTGCTGAGACCCTGGATCCCTGCCTCAGTGTCACAAAATTATATATTTATTCAAATCAAGTAAGGAAATTGGAAATGTGAACTCACCATGGTTCTAGTGCAGTATCCTAAGGCAACTTCATAGTTGGAGGTTTGTTTCCATTCTAATATTTTGGGGCCATATGTCTCCATAATAATATCCATACCAGCATTTTCTGGGTAGGCTACTTCAGCCCACACACTCAGGTTTTCTCCTTTGTCCAAAAAGTAAAAATAACGTGAAATATTATTATGGAATGCTATGTATGGGCATTTTTCTTTTGTTTTGAAAATCACACTTTCTACTTCCAGTTGTAAGGGGTATTTGTGTGGCTCTATGGTGCCATCATCAAACACATATAAAAAATAGACTTCAGCTCTTTCGTTCACGCAGAAGGATGATTTTATTGCCTCGTTTGTCCACACATGTAGCTTTACTACATCTCCAACATGATGCTTGGTATAAAACATTATATTATTTTCCATTTTGGTCAAAATATTCCCATAATAATCTGGAAAAAGAGAAAAGTTTGTGTTTATGTTTAGAAACCATAGACTGTACTCTTTCACTCAAGTGCGATTTTAATCAATATCCTTTCTTTCATAAAATCTGAGTATTTATTATTTTGGAGAGAATGAGAGTGTGCAGGCCTGAACTCAGGATCTGCATTCTGCTGGAGAGCTGCTTGCTTGCTTTTGGTATACATTTTCTCCTTGTATTGACACCATCACTTTGGTCTGTTATGTCATTTACACAGAAAAAACAGCTGGAGTTAGCGCACTAAATATTACCAGGTGTGAGGCTGTCAAGAACAGCATTTTTAGGAAGGATTTTATTATAGACTGCTCTGCGTTCCCTCAAATTTATACGCTGAAACCATGATTCCTGAGGTAACTCTACCGGAAGACAGGGCCTTTGGCAGGTAATGGAGGTTAAATGAAGTGACAAGCAAGGCGTGCTAATCTGAATTCACTGGTATCTTTGTTTTTCATTTTATTTTGTAATATGTATGAACTAAAGATTCAATAACATGTTGAAAACATGGCTTGGGGAGACAGTGACCATCTACGTCACTTTGGCTGCTTTCTGCCTTCCACTTAGAGACTGATGTCTTTGTAAGACGAGATTCTTGATCTGCCCTTCCCTCTGTCTCTCCCTACCCCCTCCTCTTTCTGGACTCAGAGAGAAAGTCTATGAGGGGACACAGTGAAGAGCGGGTGTCCACAAGCCAGGAAGACTAGAAACCTCCCCAGAACCCAATCCCTACACTACCTTGATCTCAAGAGAGCAGACATGTGAGAAAATGAATTTCTGTAGTTTAAGGCACAAAGCTTGTATTTTTTTGACTGCCCTTGCAGAGTAATATAATTGGGATAAAGAAACAGGGGTGAGGGCAAGGGGTAACGGTATGAAGCATAGCTCACTGCAGCAGGTTCACTTAACGTAGGTATTAAGCAACTTTCTCCCCTTAAGAGTGTTCAGCCAAAGACAGAACAGGCCAGAGGAAGTCTCTTAAGTTCTTTGGTTCTGTTGTCCTGGCTATAATATGAACAAACAGATTGGTTGATTTTCTAGCTTGTTTTGAAGAAATAACAGTCTTTTATTATATATTCTCTAGGGATATGCTTTCCTTCATGTTCAAAAGATAACACTCAGAGAGGAGAGGAGGGGGTGGCCTCATAGTCAGGGATGTGTTGTGTGTACACAGTTTCCATCTGGAATCTGAGCACATCAGAAACATTTGAACAAATTGCCATATATATCGTGTCCTAATCTAATCAGAAGCAGCCACAGCAGACCTCAAGGTGGAAGGGAGAAATGTGGTTGGATGACATGATACAGTTCTACGTACAGTGAAAAAGTAATTGCAGGGTACATGCAGTATGATTGTATACACCACAAACCTCACAAAACAGACAATACGTGTTTTAGGATTATATAAAATATTCCAATTATTCAGGATGTGGTCCCTCTCTTTCTGGGAGCTGGGGATTGCATCCGTGGCTTCATACAGGATATGCATGTCTCTGTCCTTTAGCCACACCCTGGGCCCTTGTCCTTAGTTTGCCTCATGCCACGGCTATGCCTTGTACTCTGTTATCTAGTCATATACAACTACCTTCTTCCTTGGTATCTTAACTGGCAGGTCTTTGCATGTACTATTTTCTCAGCCTGGAGTGCCACCTCACCCTCCCACCTTGCTGGAGCCTCCTGTTTTCTATACAACCTCTTCCCCTGGTTCAGACTAGAACTCCTTTCTTCCACACTTCTCTGGTCCTATAAATCTGGATTAGATGCTCCCCCTATCACCTTTCACAGCATCTCCTCTTTTGGGGATCAGACTGCTGATTTAAAACATTGTTAAATGGTAAAAGGAATCAAGGAAAGAGGTCTTTGGTCTTGAAGAAGATTTAAAAAAGAAATTAAGAATGATTTAGAAAATAAAGTAAGGACACTGGATGTGAACTTTGATGGGATGCAGCTTTTACAAAGAAAAATGTGTTAGTCTTATGTTTGTTTATAGCTTTAAATGAAGACAAAAGAGACTGAAAATAAATGACTTAAATGTTTCTCTTAAGAAGCTGGCCATGGCTGGGGGCCTAGCTTGGTGGCTAAAACTCTTGCCTAGCAACCTGCATGGCCCTGTGTTCGATTCCTCAGCACCACATAGACTGGATGTAGTAGATGTAGTAGTGCATGCCTATTATCCCAGCAATTAGGAGGCTTAGGCAGAAGGATTGCTGTGAGCTCAAGCCCAGGCTGAGCTGCATATTAAGTTTAGGACCAGGCTGGACTACAGAGCAAGACTCTGTTAAAAAAAAAAAAAAAGCCGAAATTAGGGAACAAAAAAGGAAGAGGACCTGATAAACAAAATAAACAGATCTTTACAAAAAGAAAAAAAGAAAATAAAAACCTCTAAAATAAGAAAGCCAAATGAAAAAGAAAGTGGGGCACAAACAGCAATATAGTTGAGAAAGAGAATGTAATTATAGGAACATAAGAAATGCAAAAGCTAAAGTGGGAAATCTTGCCAATACAATGGAATACATCCTAAGAAAATATTATCTTGAATTCTAAAATTGATTTGAGCAGGATGAAATGAAACTGCCACTCAGCCCCCCCAAAAAAAGAATGAATGAATTTGAGTTTGTCATTCTGCTATATGAGATCATACTGAATGTTAGTTGAATTTAAAAGTATTCATTTTTAGATAGTAAAAGAAAAGTAACATTAGCCATCAAAAGGATTATATATTAGAACAGCTAAAATTACTATACCTTCATCATGGAAACATTTGGAATGAAATTTACAATCATTTGAAGAACTGAGAATGCCTCACCTAAAAAAACATCATGAATAATACTGCCATGTGATAATGCTGATAGATTCCCATGTCCTGAAGGTGTTTGGAGAACTCCAGTGACCGTGAAATTTTGATAGAAGTAGTATATTGAATGTTTGTCCCACAGTATTAATTCTGGTACTGCTGAAAATAGAAAACGTGGGACTAAAAACGTGTCTATCGTGACATCTAATACAAAGTTTTGGTACGTCCATGCTCTTGAATTTTCATTATATATCAGCATGTAAACCTTTTTGGTTTTAGTACATTTGATGCAATAATTTAAAAACACGCTGAGTTCCAGAGAGTGTCCAGTGTACTCTACACTGTGTATTGTCAGAGTACTGGCTGATGAAAGATTTAGCATATGTTTCAGTTCTGTAGTAGTTATTAGTTTATCAAATATATCTGTATAATATCCAAAGTAAATTTCATGTTTTGTCCAGACTGTAATGATGCTTTTTCTTCTTTTACGCTGTGAAAAAAGAACAATTTTCAATTTTAGGCAGAAGTTTAATAATTCCTGCCTTCTAATTCACTACATTAAAAAAAGAAGGACTTCTGGGCAAGAGGGTAGCAGAGTAGGAGTTCTGCTTGATGGCTCCTTGCAAACTCATTAAAAAAGTAGAGATATAATTAAAAACTACCTGTCTCAATTAGCTAGGAGACAGAAGAGAAAGGAGGGCACACAAAGGTTGGAAACCCCATAAATGCATCAGAAGCCAAGGAGCACCCCAGCCCCAGGAAGCTGCCTCAAGCCACAAGGGTAGGGCCGTTAGCCAGCTGCAGCTACAGACCCAGGTAATCCCAGAGCTGGGAGCCCAGGAATCACAAGCAGTTGGAAGCCACAGATCAAGGTAAACATGGAGTCAGAGCCACAGAAATTGACAGCAGCTGGTAGCTCTAGACACCAGGAATGAGCCTGAGGGAAGGGCAGCCTGCAAACACACTGTGAGCTTTCCCTTGAAAAGGCCTCCTGGACCTTAACTGACCAGCTCAGGAAGAGCAGCACTCAGTAGTCATACTAGGAAGATACACAGGTAGGAGCAATTCTGAAAAGAGCCACAGTCTAAACTGTTCAGGGTGAAAGAAGACACAGATGGGTCATACACAGGGATTTGGGGGGACACATAATCAGTGCCTAGGAAAGAACTGGCACAAGAGAGAGCTGCAGAGAGGGCAGAATGGGGTGCTGACATCCTGAACTGTTTGGTTCATGTAGGAGACCCGGCTGTAGAGGGTGGAGAGCCCTGCTCATGAGAGGGAGGGAGGAAAGCCAGGACAGACAGGAGAGCTTTGCCGAGAGGAACTGGAACTGGACAAGACACCTCAGAGGCCATTGGCCTGTTAGGTCCCTTTCACAGCCTACTCCCAGCCCAGAACTCAGCGGACTGTCAGCTCTTGCTTCCTACTCTCATACACATTTGATATTTGAATAGAAGTATTCATATTAAAAAACAAGATAAAAGTCCAGTAAAAACATTTGTTGTATAAAATTATACAACATTATCTACTAGTATATAAACAAGATGGAATCAAAATCTATGCCTACAATAGTGAAGAAAGACTAAAGTATTTCATTAAATTTAGGCCTAAATTAAGTCTTCATGTAATAATTTCTAAGAAAACTTGACTAGAAACACAGAGTATCCAACTTCCAAATAAGTAAAAGGGGGGAAAATGAAAGGATGAAAATGTATGCACTAAGACAGAAAAATAATAAGAAGAAATAGAAAGCAAACTACCAAATATGCCATTATTTATAATCAATAAAATTTGATTAAAACTCTGATTTAATGCCAAAGATTCTCAGGCTGGACAAAAATAGCAAGAAAAGTTTTTGAAAGGCTTTTCAGGTGTGTGTTAGTGACTTCTAGGCTAGGAAGTGAGGGATGGGCACCCAACTTGGGGGTAGGGGGACAAAACTGTCAGTTTGAACCAAGTAAAGGAAGGAGGAAGAAACATTGTTACAGCTGCTTCCTGGAAAATGTCTGGCCTTTCCCTTATTCTCCAGACAAAGACTCCTTTCTTCTTCACTGGGCTTTCTGTTAAGGGAACTGGGAAGAGCTCTTCTCCAACTAGACCTCTTCCATGTGCTTTTACAGTTGCTGGCCAACCATAAAGGGACTGTGTGATGGCATCCGAAACTGAGCTAAAATAAATCTTTCCTCCCTTAAGTTGTAGATGTTGGGTAGTCTCTCCTAGCAGTGAATAAATAATTAGGACCGTCGGGGACCTGCTGGAGATTCAGGTGGTAGTGAACCAGGCTGCAGTGAGGAGAGAGTCCCATCCTTACGTGAGAAAAGCCAGGACAGATGGGAGAGCTTTGCTGAGGGGTCTGTGTGTGAACAAGTCACCTTAGAGGCCTTTGGACAGTTAGGTTCCTCTCACTGCCTACTCCTTAGTACAGAACTCAGTGGACTTCTGACTCCCCCATCCCCAAGTCCATCATATGTGTTCAAAGAAACCTCTGCTAGGTCATTAAAGTGAAAGCTCTCTGCAATAGCATCATAAGAAAACAAGGCAATAGGACACATTCAGAAACACCTGACTCCTCTGAAGCGAAAGTCACAAAGCTCATAGGAAAGGGTTGAACTCACAGGAAAGGAAGTTTAAAAACCAAGTAAACCAGTGGGTTTCTGCAAATCGTCCGTTTAAAAAAGACATTTTTTATTTTTGAGACAGGGTCTCACTTTGAGCCCGGGCTGGTCCTGAACTCACTATGTAGCCCGGACTAGCCTTGGACTCACAGTATTCCTGTCTCAGCTTCCTTAGTGCTGGGATTATAGGCATGTGCCACTACAGGCATGCTGGGGAATCAAACTCGGGGCCTTGTGCTTTCTAGACAGGTGCTTTAACTGCTGTGCCTTTCCTCTAGCCCCCAAACAAAGCATTCTTTAAAAAAAATAATGCAAGTAATGATCCATGGACTTAAAAAGGAATAAGCTAAACAAATGGTCCTAATGAACACAAAGCTTACTGAACATATGGAAAACACAAATGAAAAGCTGACTGAGGTAAATAAGGCAATATAAGATACAAAGACACATTTTGATAGAGACGTGGAAAATCTGAACAGAACTCTAGTTGAAATGCAGTATTTGAAAAACTTTTAAAGTAGAGGAAACCAGCTCAAATAGTGCTAGAATAGGATTTAAGACTTTGAAGGAAAGGCTGAGGAAACAAATGCCATTACCAGCCATGACACAAAAATATGAAGTGAGCTCAGTAGCTAGATACAATAGCTGATGGATGACTCAAGGGGAACTAAACTCAGAATTGTGGGTTTGAAATTAGGGGAAGACAGCACAAAAAGCACAAAGAATTTATTCACTGAAATCATGCAAGAACATTTCCCAAATCTAGAAAAATAAATTTTCACCAAATGACCTTGACCAGAAAGAAACCTGCCACAGAACATCATAATCAAAGTGTTAGAAATTTAGCACAAAGAGAGAAGATTAAAAACCAAAAGAGAAAAATCAGCATTACTCTACCAAAGCAAACACATCCTAATTACTACAGATTTTTCAATGCAAACCTTAAAAGACAGGCTGGAATGAAATTTTTCCAGCAATAAGAGAAAGAAAGTATCAACTTAAGTTGTTGTATCCAGAAAGATTATTTCTGAAAATTGAGGGAGAAGTAAAGATTTTTCATGATCAAGAAACCCTAAAGAAATTTGCAACCCCTAGTCCAGTATTTCAGAATATTCCTGAAGGAATATTGGGGAGAAACAGAGAGAAGAGCAGCAACACCAAAGAACACGTAAGAAAGGAAACATCAAAAGAGAAAACAGAAAGAAAAAGCAAAGAATCAACACTAGAAGAACAGGACAATGACAGAATTAGGTAAAAATCTTAAAAATATTTGCTCTCAATGCTACTGATCTTACCTGCCAATCAAAAGACACTGACTGGCAGAGTGGATCAAAAAACAAAACCCAGCAATTTGTGGTTAGCAGGAGATATACTTCACCCACAAAAAAGCACACAGACTAATGGTAAAAGGTTAGAAACTAACATTACATGCTACTAAAATAAGCAGGAGCAGATATACTATTCTCATATGCAGAAATAATGCAGATTTCAAACCAAAACAGATCAGAAGAGACAAAGATGGACACCAGATATTGGTAAAGGGAACAATCCAACAGGAAGGGCTCACAATTATATACATATATGCAATCAATGTAGGTGCACCCAGTTACATAAAACAGAAACTACTGGGCATGAAGAATCAGGTAGATTCCAATTCTGTCATACTAGGGGTCTTCAATACCCCACTCACACAAATAGGTCGACCAGACAAAATAGTAGCAAAGCAACATCAGAGCTAAATCATACTAAGGAACAAATGAACTATCCATATCCGTAGAGTGTTTACCCAACATCAAGAGAATACACCTTTTCTCAGCAACACATGGAACTTTTTCCAAAAGAGACCATATCCTTAGACATAAAACAAAAATAATTTTTAAAAAAGACCTTAAACAGATCCCTAAGTAAATCCTGACTTTAGAGCATTTCAGCTTTCTAACTAATCAAAACCTAACAAAAGACAATAAAGAATATAAGAAATTATTTTAATGGGAAAAAAAGAAAGTGAGATCTTTGTTCTTTAAGCTGGTGCACTTGAATTTTATCAAGAACAAATCAATACTTTTAAAAAGTTTTGTTGTTTTTAAACATAGAAAACTAGATATTCTGGCCTTACCCTAGTGTATGATGTTTTTAATCCTTTTTCATTTAAAACATTTTTCCTTAGAATGAACTATTTCTAATCGTATATATTCAATTCAAAAGGTACATAATCAATTAACAACAAAAACCACAACTATCATATCATATGAAATGATGTCATCATACACATAGTCTTCCAGCACTTCTAAAAATCATGTTACCTCTTTTGACGTATATAAGCTATGCATAAGGAAATAAACTTTTTGAGCAGTCAATAACATAACTGGAACTTAATTATCAGTCTTTTTAGAACTTATAGTATATGTATACTTAAAGTAAAATCTCAATCAGACTCAGCCAATTTATTTTTACCAATTGCCTCTAAGTTACTCACAAAATCTGATACACAAGTCAAGGTTCCAAGCTATTTCTTTCATCTGAGGAAAAGAAAATCTCCAAAAATTGCTATACTTAGAAAGTCATAGTTATTGTATTTCAAACACTTAAAAAATCAATCTGACTGGTTAACACTATCAAAAACATATGTTAACAGTTTTGAAGATACCTTTATTTTTCAAACATTTTTTTCAGGTCATGTGAACTAAAAGGGATTTGGATATGTATCTTTTTACTTTTTTATTTTTAAATTAGTTTGGTTGAGATCTCCACCCTCTCTTTGAAGGGTCCTACTCATAACTTATTTGGTGGCAGGGTCAGCCATGAGGGTACCTAACACTATGGAGTTTGCTTCTTCTTCTGCTTAATGCTGAAGGACAGTGGTCTCCAATCTTTTTGACACTGGGAGCCAGTTTAATTGAAGGCCATTTTCCCAAGGAGAGGGCAGGGCTGGGGGCAAAGGTCTGCCAGAGGAACTGCAGCTTTAGAAACTAATAGGAGCTTCCTGACAGGAGCCAATGCTTTGCTTGCTTGTCTTGGAGGCCTGGTCATTCCATAGACAAGACACTGGCCAGTGACCCCAGGGTTGGGGACTCCTGCTCTAGGACATCCCTTTCCCTTCCTGGATTTCTCTTCATTTCCTATAAGCCCAACAATGTAGTTAAAAGAAAATCCAACAGTTTACAAAGGATTTTAAGTGTTTTGTAATGAGAAAGCTTTGATTTGTCTTACCGACCACATTGTCCTAAATGGGGAATTCAGTTCAATTTTGAGACCATACAGTTTTTGGGGAAATATTTTTTGGGAGTCTTTTGCCCTTATCAAAGTAACTAAAAAGTCCCCATAATATGATTGAAACACTTGACCCAGTAATATACAAGGCTAATTTTATTACTTGTTGTTGGAGTTGCATCCTTGTCGTAAAGAGGCCTCTGAGAAGTTGAGTCCGAAAGAGAGAGCTGTTAACAGCCTTATATAAAACTGCTGAGCAAAATGATGCCTAGTATGCAGTCCCTCATCACAAGGTACATGGTAGTGTAAATACATCTAAATGTATGTGTATAAATACACATATGTAATCTTTCACTTACCGTAAGAAGAGTTTGGACCCAACACCATCTTCTGGTTGCAATACCAATAATGCCACCCTCAGGAAGCTTTTCCTGTCTTCCTAGTTTTTTAAATCCTTGCCAATCTTTTTGGTATACGATGCCATTTATTAGAAAATACATTTTGTCCCGCAGCAGGATCACAGCAGCCACGCTGCGCCTCTCGTCATCACTCAGAATGTTGGGGGGCACTCTGACCCTGGTCCATGTGACGAAGGAGTCATTTGTGTGAAAGGTCTCCATGTCAGCCACCACTACAGAAACTGACGGCATGCAGGAGGCCCAGGATACCATTAACTGACTCCCAGGGGGAGAGGAAATTGGTAAAAAACCTGGCATTTCAGGAAGGATCAGCACAGGAACATTCAGCAGAAAAGTGAAATCTGCAACAAAGCAATCTAAAAACGTCACTGGGTTTCCCGTAATAAACTTTAATATATCATCTCCCATCATCGGTAAACTAAAATGCCATGTCCTGAGATGGAAAAAGAGAAAAAGAATTAACCGGTATCTCTCACTTTTAATTCATCTTTCACAGTATATTATATATTTTTTAAAAAATTGTTTTTGTCAACCTGAGTCTGAATGAAACAAATAATATTGAAC
Organism: Ctenodactylus gundi; assembly: GCA_004027205.1. Lineage (NCBI taxonomy): Eukaryota > Metazoa > Chordata > Mammalia > Rodentia > Ctenodactylidae > Ctenodactylus > Ctenodactylus gundi. The sequence continues at coordinate 84,573 of PVKB01003794.1, forward strand.
TGCTACTACTCCTGCATTTCTTTACATTCTTTATTCTATGTCTTCTCGTTCTTTCCATTGTTCCAAAGAAAGTAATCCTGACTCTTACTGTTGTGTTTGCAAGGCTCCTTCACATTCCCAAATAAATACATTATACTGATCTTTGCTAATCTGTAATTTTAAAGCATTATTTACTGCCTTCCTAGGAAGCGATAAAGACGTGTCCATACATATTCTGCCCACCCATGTGCCTTCTCTCTCCTTCTTTCAAATTGGTTATAACACACTGATTATTTAAGTCAATAAAATCCATATATGGTTCTCAATGAGTATTTAAATATTGCTTACTGCTAATCCAGCTACACTATCATTATAGCTTCTTTACATAGATATTATGTATGCAATTTGTCTTGAAATTAATAATAACTTCCCTTAAAAATTCAGTTACTGTGCCAGGCACAGAGGTGCCTGTAAGTGATCTACTCAGAGAGCCTGAGGCAGGAGGATCACAAGTTCAAGTCCTACTTGAATAAACAAAAATGAAAAGCAAAATTTAAAAATAAACATGAACAAAGGGGGATGTCATTCAGTGGTAGTAGCCCTTGGGTTCAGTCCTCAGTATAATATAAATATATTTTGTTTAGGCATGTCAAGGCCTGACAGCAGAAGATGGATGTACATCCCAGTTCAAACAGACAGAATGAATTCAGTCTTTCTGTACACGTTCATTCTGTTCAGGCCCTCAAGAGATTACACAACATTCAACTGCATCAGGGCAGGCTATATTCTGTACCCAGCCTAATAATGCAAAGGCCGATCTTTTCCAGAAACATCCTTGCAGATACTCCTTGAGATACTGCTTTATTGGCAGTCTGGGCATTCCCTTAATCATTGTTTTGACACATAAAATTAACATTCAGAAGTCCATCCCTTGTCAACTTGGCACATGTATGCTTTTTAAAAACACATACTTGATCTCCAAATAAAGACAAAAGGGTTCATAATTCCACCTAACTAGTGGTCATCAGTGTTGTATCACCAAGAATGCACTACTGCTTTTCTTAGCAGAGGAAATAAAGTCTTTCAGTGATAATCACTTTTCTCCTGATAGACTGTGATTTAAATACTACACTGCAAAATTAACACTTAAGTACCAATATGAAGTCAGTATCTTAGGCTACAGGATAAAGACTTTTTTTTGCTTAATATATGTATATATGTCACTAGTCAGTTTCTTGTCATTGCAGTGAAATGCCTGAGGCAGTTAACCTAATAAGTTATTAATCTCAGTTTGATGGCTAAAAGTCCAAATAAGATATTCTAGGCTCTGGCAAATATCCCATGGCAGATAGCAGAAATGCATATTGAAGAAGAATCAATGCTAAGATAGGAAGCAGGGGGGAGAGAGAGAGAAAGAGAGAGAGGAGAGGAGAAACAGAGAGAGAGAGAGGAGGGAAAGAAGAGAGTTAGAAAGGGAGAGAGGGAGAGAGAGAAGAGATGAAAGAGAGAGAGAGAGAGAGAGCCCAAATGACCCTCAACAATGGAGGCCTTCCTCTAGGTTCTATATCTTAAGGGTTCCATAGCATTTCCCAATACCGTCACCCTGGAGACCAAGCCCTCATGAACCTTGGGAAACACCCCAACCATATCTAAACTATAGCATACACAACTTATTTATAAAAAATGAGGACATGCATGATAATTACTCTCCTCATTTCTGTATCTATAATTATTGTCTTGCTTTTTCATTGCTGTGACAGAATACCTTCCATCCACAACATAAGGGAGGAAAGCTTTATCAACTCAGAGTGTCAAAAACTCTCAGACCATTCATGGGGGGCTGGTAAGAGTGGAAGCACATGGTGGTGGCCTAGCTGGAAGTAGCTGCTCATGGCATGGCAGTCAGGAAGCCAAGTGAGCAAGGAAGGCGGAACTAGTGTGTATCCTTAGAGGTCATGTCCCTGTGATCTGCTCCTTCCAGGGTAAGCCTCAGTGTTCTTCCTCTTCCATGTTAAGCCCTAGTGATCTATCCTTTCCAGGCCACACACCCAGTTATGTGCCACACACCTGTAATCCACTCTATGCCCCTAATCCACCACACGCCTATAATGCACCCTGCCTAACCAAGCCCCACCTCTTAACAACACATGGTCCTACAGGCCGGCCATCCAAATAGATGAGGCTTTTTGGGGACATTGTATATCCAAATCATAACAACTAAGTTCTGCTACCCATTCTACAGTTCCTTTGCCTTCAGCAAGCAACTCAGCTGGTCATGAGTCATTGCCTGTTTGCCCTACGCAGGGACAAACATTCATTTATGAAGTGTTTGGATCATCAGTCTTGCCTGGATTGTGTGTTCTTCATTGACTTTTATCACAGGGCTTAGTAATAATGAGACACTTTTGAATCTCTTCTATTTCAGACATATTCTTCATTATCTACATTGCAGAATGATAGTCCAATTTCCCCTTGGTTATCTAGATTGATCATCTTGGTTAGCCCTTTGGCTGGCTGATGCGGAGGCATAAGGACCCTAAAGTGGCCACATGGGTCTTAAAATCCCTATCTAGGGAATTGTTTTATCTTGTTGTGGGAGCATTTCTTTTCCTGGAACTAAAATTGTAGGACAGGAGAGTATAACATCTTGGAAGAAGAAGCAAAACTTTGCTAGGTGGAAATAAGGAGTAATAGTGGATGATGCCACTCCCTTGGTTCCTAAACTTAACAGTCCTATACTTGGCCATTAGGGAAACGCCATATATTGTATACAAATCCAGAGCACATATAGCTTTCTGATAAGCTGTTCTTAGGTTTTCAAAGCATTACCATCTCAGAGTTCTGTAACTAAGTCTTCAGAAGGTCTTTCTACTCTTCTATCTTGCCTGTTGCTTCAGGATGCTGGGGAACATGTGACAGGCCATGAATTCTGGGACTGGGAGCCCAGTGCTGCTCTCTTTGGCTGTGAAGGGAGAAGTAGTTGTACGAAATACTGTGATGGTGACTAAGGCATTCTGTTATTTCACAGGTGATAGTTTTGGCAGACACATTTATGTGTAGAGGAATTTTCATATACAGAGTTTCCAGTAAAGAAAAACCATTACCACTTCCAGAGTGGAAGCAGAGCAATATAATCCAGGTACTGGTTGATCACCCTAGGAAACGATGGCCTAAGGACTGGCTGATCAACTCAGGAAATGGTCCCCTGCTGGGGGGTTCTGAGTTGTTTTCTGCTACTGGCAGATTGGGCACTCAGAAGTGGCTGTGGTCAGATTGTCTTGGCAAGTGGAAATCCATGTTGCTGAACCTGTGTCTAATCTCTAGTCCTGCCACTGCAGCCACTTTGATCATGAGTGCCCCCTTGGTAACTGGGAAGAAGCTGAATGGTATGCACAGAATGAGTCAACCTACCTACTTGAATATTAAAATCTTTGCCAAAGTGATTTTTGGTGAGCATTCATATAAGACAAAAATATCTTCACTTTGTTTTTTTTTTCCCACGTAGAGAAGTTGATCTATATAGTTCTTCCCCAAATTTTGTTGCCAGTTTTTCAACACTTCTTCCAAGGTTTTTACTATGCAGCTAAGTCACTGGCTACAGCTCATGAATTGGTGCATATTCACATGGCATGGTTATTTGTCTTCCCAATCACAGTGTACAGTCAGGCTCGCTACCTGAAGTTTGGCACACTGAGGAGATTTCTCTTCACCACTGTCCCTCAGAAGTGTCTGAAAAAAGGATATAATACTATAGGCAAGCTCTTTCAGACAGAGCATGCATACTGCACAGAACTGTCTGTAAAGTAGGCCCAGTGTTATTTTCCTGTGATAAGTGATCATATAGAAATCCCCATAAAGCCACAGGCACAGGCTGGAGTGTAATAGGATTGGAGACCATTGTCATATGGGCCACTTCATTTAATTTACTTGTGCCTTTTGGGCCTGTTAGATCTGAGTCATGTACACACTGCTTTCATTGATGATGGAGTGCTGTGTTGCTGTGCATGCCCAACTTGTACAGCTCAATGGGTCAGGTGACAGTTCATGAGTAGCTTTTGTGTGATTATTTAGTGGCCCCAAATCAGAGATTCTCAGCAGAGGTCCAGGAGCAGGCCAAATTCTGTCTCTCTAAATGATAGTAGTTATCTGAGGAAGATGTCCGGGCCTGACTCCAAAATTCAAAAGGTCTGTGTTCTGATTCATCTAGAGGATATTGCCAAAGGCTCTACAGTGTTTCTATTTGCCATTCTTAGACTGGCCGGATCATGTGGCCCAAGTGGAAGAGCAGCTAGCACAGCAGCCGGGACTCACAAGAGAGCTTCTCTCATCCTGGACTCCATTCAAGAGTAGCAGCTTTTAAGGTCAGCAGGTAAATGGCTTGAAGTAACACACCAAAGTGAGGACTAGATTCCTCCTAAAGTCCAAGAGGCTCGCTAGGCATTGAGCCTCTATTTGGTTGTGGGAGAGGCCAGATGCAACTTCACTTTCACATTAGAAATGATATCTTCACATGGCCCACACCACTGGCCTCCTGGGAAATTTTTACTAAGGTAGATGGTTCCTGAATTTTAGAAGGATTTGTTCCACACTGTTGTAGACTAATGTCCTATCAATAAGACTAAAATTATTGCTGTGTCTTGTTCTTTTGGTCCAACCAGAATACTGCTATTAGGATAGTGAAACAGTGTAGAAATTACAGGAGATTGAGACTCTGAGAAGTCAGTCATGGTCAGAGCTAGAGAGGTGATGTAGCTCTGAGCTAGGGCAATGAAGATGCATTACTGGCCTTGCACGCTGAAAGGAAACTACTTCTGGTAGGTTTATAGACAAGGCGGGAGGGGAAAATGCTTTAGCCAAGTCAAGTTTCATACTGTGGCAGGGGATGTGTTAATTTGTTTGAGCAAAGATAGCACATTTGATGGAGCAGCTACAATTGGAGTCAAAATTTATGACTTTCCACCATTATTCTCCAAAATTCATCTATCTGTTGCCCAGGTAAAATAGATGAGTTGAATGAAGATTATTGGGAATGACCCACCATCCCTACAACTTCTAAGTCTTTGATGTTTTTTTAAAAATCTCTTCAGGAATACAATACTGCTTTTGATTTATTTCCCTAAATAGAAGCAGTTGAAATGTCTTCTATGGGGCTGTCATTTCACATGTCAAAGAACCAATATGAAGATCCTGTCAGCTGCCAAGTATTATTTCATTTATATATCTTACATACCCCGGAACAGGAGAAATAACCATAGGGTGTGTTCATAACTCACTGGTCCCTCTGTGAGATGAACATGTGTCAAAACTCTACTAAATGTCTAAGCCTCTGCTGTGACTGGTTGGCCACTGTGACATTGTGAATCGACTGGGTACACTTCCTGGCCTCCAGAGCCTTCCTCTGAAATTTGGTTAGAAGCCTCCATGAATCCACAGCACTTGCACTCTGTAAAGCCAGAACCACACGGACATCCCCAAGATCTGCCACTGGCTTGAGCAGTAGTCTGGCCAATTTGTGCCATGTCTGTAGCAGCTTCTGGGTGCCTGGCTTGCTGAACTCCAGGGACCTGAACTCTGGAAAACATTTCCTTCTTTGGCCCTACAAGGAGCCTTGGGAATAACAATAATTGTTCATAGTTGCTTCTTATGATCCTTTGTATCTTTGTGTTATCAGCTGTCATTTTTTAAAAATTTTGAGCTGGGATTATAGTTTAAACGGGTGGGTTATGTGGCATGTAAATTAAAGAATAATAAAACTGTTAAAACTAGAAAATAAACAAAGTGGATCTATAATCTTCCTGTTCCTGATAAATGAGACAGGGCCTTCAGGTTGGTTTAATGGGGAGTGTTTTTTCCTACCTCCTTCTTTTCTAATTTTTAGAAAATCAGGACGAATTTCAGCTCCAGATTAGTATTATTCTCGTTTCAAAAAGATTTGATTTGGGAACTTTTTACCCTTCCCACGAACACAACTTTTCTGTGTCTCCTAGAATGCATCAATTTTCTCAAATTTCAGTTTGATAGCCCTTGCGCACGTCACCACCTCACCACCCCTGCCTTCTGGAATAGTCCTCCAATTGGAAACCTGTCTGTCTTCAATCATGCTGATGTCACCTCTTTAGGAAAGCTCTCTTCAATTCCTTCTCCTCCAAGCCTGAGTTGGGGCACCCTCTATGAATTCCACTGCGCCCTGGGCTTGCTTCTGTCATATCTCTGCTTGTTTCCTTCATTAACTGTGAGGCAATAACGGTATCATTTTTACTTATAGGCAGCTTGCCCCACATCTAGGTGTTCAGCGGATTAAGAAAGCCTGTGTATGACTATGATAGTTTACTCACTGTGACAGTGTCAGATGTTACTTCTTGGATTGAAATCTCGGTGTGTGTGCAAGAGCTCATGGTGACGAGGACTGTGGCATCGTTATGTTGCTGTGCCTCACTTTCAAGAGCTAGCAGGAAATATTTAGACATATTGCCAGGATTTGCCACTATACTGAATGAGGCTATTGGATTGAGGTCTAGGCTTTAACGCAAGTTGGGAAACCATTTTCTAAGAGTCTGACTGGCATTTTCTGGGTTGGCAAATTTTTAGAATGATAAAAGAAGTCCTTTGGTATAAAGTACACATTGTAGTCCATACAGTTCCTGCAGAATTTTGTAATTTTTCTGGTTTCAGATATTGTTTTGAATTTTCATACTAAAGTTTATATTTGAAAAATTAAAAATCAAATACCCGTCTATCATGAGCTGATGTGGAAAATAATATTTTTTCTTTATTACTGTATATATGACAGGCTTCTGTCCCAAAATGGCCATTTGCTTGGTCAGTATTCTGGAATACTGAAAAAATAAAATAAGATTTCTGTTTTTATTCTTAATAGCCAAAAGTAGTACATAATTAAGACATTGTTTACATTTATAAGTTTGCCACACTTTTAACTTTTTTAACCACCTAGCTTCCTCTCTGTTAGAACTTTATGAATGTAAATATGACACAGTACTATTTTTGACATTTAAAAATAATACCTGTGTGATCATAATCTTATCTGAGGATTCTTTACAATATAACCCTGGATTTTCTCCTCTCCTCCTCCACTTCCACCTCCTCCTCCTCCTCCTCCTCCTCTTCTTCTTCTTCTTCTTTTTGGAGACAGGGTTGTATTCCGTAGTCCAGCTGGTTGTAAACACACTGTGTAGCCCAGGCTGGCCTCTCATACATGGCAATCCTCCTGCTTCAGCCTCCCAAGTACTGGGATCTCACACATGTACCACCATGCCTGTCAGGACCTTGCCACTGCTAGGCAAGTGCTTTTACAGCTGTGCTATGCATCCAACCCCCAACCATAAATTTTAACCTCAATGAAATACATACTGAAGTTTCTGAAACAAACCTGTTAGAATTCGTTCTGTAGAAACTTTGTCTTCAAAAGAACATAGTCTTTTAAAGAAGATTTCATGTGATATCTGGAAGCTCTAAGAAAAAATCTCTTAGAATTCAGATACTCTTACTGTTTTTTTTTTTGTTGTTGTTGTTGTTTTGTTATTGTTTTATTTTTATCTCTGTAGCCCAGGCTGGCCTTGAACTCACAGCAATCCTCCTGCCTCAGCCTGCTCAGTGCTGAAACTGTAGGTGTCCACCACCATGTCCAGGTTATGTGGTGCTAGGGAATCAAACTTGGGGCCTGGCAATTTCTAGGCAAGCACTTTAACCACTGAGCTATTGCTCCGGCCTGGTCGCTCTGGTTTTTTTTTTTTTTTTTTTTTTTTTTTTGGGACATATGTAGAAGCTGAGTTGAGCTGGAACTATTCCTATTAAGACATATTTTGAGTAATAGTGTTTCATTATAGAGAATTCTGTAAATAAAAACTCATATAGTAAAGGCTGGTCTAGGATTCCACTACTTCCTCTCTCTCAGTCTTCCTGGTTTAATTCCATAGAAACATGTCAGCCACCCACAAATAAGATCTTGAGATCATTATGATGAGGGGCAGTCACGGACATGGGATTGTCTCACTGGAAGACTAACTTGTTGAGGTGGGAAAAGAAGTGTGGTACAGGAATACCTCCATATATATACTGGATATGTTAAATGAACTACAGCCTTTTCTGTTCTTAACAAATTATAGATATTTTAATTGTTTTTTAAAACTGTAATCACTTTTAGGAATTTTAAGTATAGCAACCTTTCATATAATTGTGAAAGCACTGTGACTGTAACAGAGATTAAGGTGAAAATACTATAATACAAGATTATTACAGATGAAAATGCTATAATACAAGATTATTAGAGAAAAAATTAAAGCAAAAAAGCTAAGATAATCATGTGAATAAGCTTCAAAACACATTTCCCACTAAGAATATAAGTTATGATCACTATAGATAATTGTATAAACAGTAAATATCTTAGTAAATATCACTACATAGAAATTACCACAAGAGACAAAACTCACATACAGTATATTTTCATCAAATTATCTGATCTTGTTAAGTGCTTGTTTCATCCTGTGTTATTACAGCCTGCATAAACTTAATTTTAATAACTGCATGCATTAACTTGACATCCCTATTGGACATCTAAGTGGTTTTATTTTTTCACTATTGATAAGTATTATTGCCACAGACAATCACAGGATTATTATTTTTGATAATATTCTTGGAAATAAGACTCCTTGGTCAAAACTGATGAAACTTTTAAGAACTCATATTACAGATTTCCAAAATTATTTCCAAAAGGATTATGTAAATTTACTTTATCACTACTATCCATGTTGAATGGCTGATCTTCCCATTTGAAATACTCTTCCTTCGCTTTCATGTTATTCTCTCCTGTTCTATCTGGCTTCAGACCTTCCTTCTTCCTCACAGTACACTGTCTGCACAGGACATCTGATTCTATGAAGACATAGGATTCAAATACTATCTATAAAATGCCATTCTTATATAACACCTCAAATTATACAGCCAGATCCAAAGTTTGACTCTAGCTCTATATCCAAGTGTCTTATTCATTGCTAGGGCAAAATAGCTGAAACCCACAACTTAAGAGAAGTAAGATTTATTTTAGCTCATAGTTTCAGAAGGTCTCACACAGTCCATTCGTGGGCAGCCAGCAATGGTGGAAGCACATGGCAGAGGGTAGAAAGCTCCTCACAGCATTGCAGACAGAAAGCCAGGTGAAGCAGGAGCCAAGCTGATGTCTGGAGACTCAGACAAGGCCAGAGCATTTCCAGGATGAAGCTGTAATAATGTTTTTTCTTCCTTCTTTTACTTTGTTCAAGCTATGAGTTGGTCCCCCACACCCAGAGTAGGTGCCCTTCTCTCACTTCCTAGCTCATAAGTCAAGAATGAGGACACCTGAAAGCTTTGCCCTGGGTTCCCTTTAATCACAACAAATTGACACAATCCCTTCAGATCAAACCTCAGGCATCCACCCCTTCCAGCCAGGCCCCATCTCCCAACAGCACACAATCCTACTGTTATCCCACTACATCCAAATACACGAGGGTTTTAGAGACATTCCAGATCCAGGTATCTAATAAGATTCTGAATTGTGATTTCTGGCTGTCTCACAAACCAGTGTCCAAAACTCTGCTCATGCCTTGACCAACCCTGCATTCACAGATACTTATTAGATGAGGAGAGAAGAAAAGTCTCACCACCTGGAGAAGAATGTACAGTCCTCTCATATTATGACTATGAAAGGAGTGTCCAGGTAGAGAGAACACCATTTACAAAGTCCTTGAAGTGGGACAGGATTTACTGTTCCTGAGAAGTGGAAAAAAGAGATGTCTAGAGTCCTGGTGAGGGAAGACAGTAGTAAGTAGATGAAGTTAGAGACAACAAAAACAGGAATCATATCATGATAAGCACTGTGTGCTTGAAAATAGTTTGGGTTTTATTCTTTATACAATGAACAAATATCAAAGGAACTTCTAAACAGGATTTTAAATTATTTTATTTCAAAAATATACTGTCTTAGTTTTTTGTTGCTGTGACTCAATACCCAACATCTACAATTTAAGGAGGAGGAAAAAGTTTATTTTAGCTCACAGTTTCAGAGGACTATTCATAGGCAGCTGGCAACAGTGGAAGCACATGGCAAAGGCAGAGATGGAGGCAGCTTCTCATGGCATTTCAAACAGGAAGCTGTATCTCCAAAGGAAAGGAAGAAATAGCATGTATCCTTCCAGGCCCCATCCCAGTGATCTGCCGCTTAAGGGTCCAGCCTCAGTGTTCCACCACTTCCAGGTTTATGCCCCTAATCCACCGCATGCCTGTAATCTATAATCCACCACACACCTATAATTTAATTTAATCCACACTGCTATAATCTATAATCTACCACACACCTGTATTCCACCATACACCTATAATCCACCACATGCCCACAATCTACCTCTCCAGACCAGACCACCATGTCCTAACAGCACATGGTTCCATATATAATCCATAAGATCCAAATACATGAGACTTTTGGGAGACATTCCAGAGCCAAGACACAATATATACTTTGACTCACAAGAAGTTTTCACTTGAAGACTTCCTCAGCTCACTCTAATGAAAGTGCATCACAGATTCGTGGTATATCATCAAAGTTAAGGACCTATGAAACTACTAAGATAAGTGCAGATATTGTTTAGGTTTCACTACCTTTTATGGGTATTCCCTCTTTTTTGCATAGTTATGTGAAATTATATGTGTAGATTCAGGTAACCATCACCACAAAAAGAATACAGAGCTGAGTATGTCACAGAGAAGAAATTCCTTCATGTTACCACTTCAGAGTCATAACTGCTAATAGGCCCAAACTCCTGGAAACCACTTATCTATTTTCCATTACTACAATTCTGTCACCTACAAAATGTTATACAGTATCATATAACTATAGTTATACCCCATTTGTGTGCACCTGGCACAGCCATCTTGAGTTGTAACCACCACAGTCACCCCTGAGTAACTCTGGTCAGTTTTCTCTGTGTGGTTCCCCACATATTATAAATAAACAAAATCCTTAGAGTGAGCTTTATGATTAGATCTTGGTGCCATGATGGCCTGGAAAGGTGGACTTCTGAAAAAGAGATGGGCAGAGATACCCATTGATTCTCCAAATTCCATGTCTCTAATGTGTTATAGAATTTGGAATTCATGCACAAAAAAACAAAAAATTATTTTTAAATAAAATATTTAAATATATGTAATTATTAGGCAATAAGAAATATATATTTATAATGTATTCACATAAATTAATATATTATTTATATAATTAATTATTAAATGACTATAGTTGACAATATATAATTATGTTATAATAAATCATATATTAATAATATCAATAATATATTGTTATCAATCAATATATATTGATAATATATTGTTAATGCATAATTAATTATGATAGTAATTCTATTTATATATTATGTTATATTAACATATGTTTATATTATATTTATTATATAATATATTTATATATAATAATTGGGCAAGAAAAAAGCTAAAATTGCACACATCATATGATTTTAAAATTCCTGAATCATGTATCCCCAATGTATTGAAGTCTGAGATGCATTTGATTTTTTTGATTATTGCATAATTTTTATTTGTATGCTTTCAAGTCATTGCTACTTTCTCCATGCTCAATATTGTTCAAATTACAACTTTCAAATAATAAATCAGAATTTCAATGAAAAAATACTGATATCTTTAATATGAACTTGCAATAACTTTAACCATTCTGACTTGGATAAAAGTCATTTTTGATCTGGCCATTCTATAAACTCCCTCCTTGTGACCTAAACTCCAAGGATCCATTGGTCTGACTGCCATTTCTTACAGTAATTCTCAAAAAAAAGAATAGAGCCCTGGATCTATTTGCTTCTGTCTTTGGACCCATGGCACCTTGCAATCAGTCTTTTTTTCCATCAAATTTCCACACAGATGTTCTTTAACCACTAGATTTTCACATGGATGTTTTTGAAAACTAGCATCCATCCAAGTTGTTGGGTGATGTCAATAGCTGACCTCTTATAGTTTTAATAAGAACCAAATCTATAAGTTTCAGTAGAAACTAAAACCATAAAACACTTAGAAGAAAACACACGGGAAGAGATTCATGATGTTAGATTTGGCAGTAATTCCTTGGATATGACACCAAAGACAGACAACAAAAGGGACAACTGTCTTTGTCAAAGTTAAAACCTTTGTGCATCAAAGGACACACTCAACTGAATTAGAAGGCAACCAACAAAAATAAAATGCAAGTCATGTACCTAACAATAAATTCTTACCCAGAATACATAGGGAGCTCCTAAAGCTCAACAACAAAATGAACAACAATGACTTCAGAAACAACTCAGTTTAAAAATGGACAAAGAACCTAATAGACATTTCTCCAAAGAAATATAGGGCTGGGGATATAGCTTCACTGTAGAGTATTTTTCCAGTGTGCGTGAAGCCCTGGTTGAATCCTAACATAAAAGAAGAAGGAGGAAAAGCAGAAACAGAAGAAGAAAGTGCTATGGTTTATATCTGTGCTGTTCACCCAAAACCTCATGTGTTTGGAAGGTGACTGGATCACAAGAATGATTTCCTGTGTAGTTGGGAGGAGGGGCCAGGCTGGAGGGATGAGTCACTGGCAGTGTAACATGAAAGGGTATATATTCTTGTCCCTAGCTGCTGCTGCCGCTGCCGCTGCCACTCCCGCTCTGGCTCCTTCTCCTTCTCCTTCTTCTCTACTCACCTGACTCCCGGATTCCTGTCTTGCCATGCTCTGAACATCTTTTTTCTGACTAGGTCCTCAACCTTGCCCTTCTGCCACTGCTACTTGATCACAAATGGACTGAGACCTCTGAACTGTGAGCTAAAAATAAACCTTTACTCCTTTAAGTCGTGGATGTCCAGTATTATGTCCCAGAAATGAGAAAGTGACTAGAACAGAAGGATATATAAGTGGCCAATAAGGAAATGAAAAGATACTCAGTATCACTAATCATTGGGGAAGTACAAATCAAAGCTAGAAGGTATCACTTCATATCCATTAGGTGGCAATTATAAAAATAGTCCTCCCTATGTCTCAGTTGGTAAGGCATAACTGACATCTACAATTTAAAGGAAGATTTATTTCAGCTCACAGCTTCAGAAAGTCACAGACCATTCCTGGGCAGCTAGCTAGAGTGACCATACACGGTAGAGGCACAGCTGGAGGGCTCTGCACAGCACAACACACAGTGACCATACATGGTGCAGGCACACCTGGAGGGCTCTCCACGACGCAGTGCACAGGAAGCCAAATCAGCAAGAAAGGGCAGAACCAGCACACGCCCTTCCAGATCAGGCCACCCCTCTGCCCCTTCCAGTCAGGCCCCACCTCCCAACAACACACTGTATCCATAAGTAATCCACAGTATCCAAATACATGAGGCTTTTGGGGGACATTACAGATCCAAACCCTAACACCCTGAAGGAAAACACCAAGGTATTGGTTACGCTATGAAAAAATTAGAACATTTGTGTAGTGTTAGTTCACAGGTAGTACTGGAAAAAAACTATGGCAGTTTTTAAAAAAAATTAAAAGTAGAACTACCAAAAGGTATGTGACATGTAAATAATAAAAAATAAAACATATATTTCACATTAAAAAGTAGAATTACCATAGAGTTCAATAATTCAATTTTTTGGTATATCCCCAAAGAAACATTAGCAGACCTGTACCGTTGCATTCATAGCAGCATTACTCACAACAGTCAAAAAAGAAACACCCCAAATGTCCATGAATGGATGAATGAATCAACAAATTCAGGTGTATAAGCCTCAATAGGAAGGAAATTCTGAAACATAATATGGTATGAATCAACATTGAAGGTATGCTAACCGAAGAAAGTTATGGGTTATCTATAGATTCACGTGCTGTTGGGACATAGGAGCCCGATCTAGAGGAGTGGATCATGGGTGTGTAATGGAGGACAGGAATGTGGCAGATTGGACTGAAGGCGTGTGGTGGGGGCTTAAAACTAGAAGGGGAAGAGCACTGAGGCCGGACCCAGAAGGGGCAGATCACTGGATGGGACCTGGAAAAAATACATGTATATGCTTTTTCTTCCTTTCTTGACTTGGCTTGGCTTCCTATGTGTGATGCTGTGAAGAGCTGTCCCCACCTCTGCCTCTGCCATATCCTTCTACTGTTGCCAGCCACCCATGAACAGACTGTCATCTTCTAAAACTGTGAGCTAAAATAAATCTGTGAGCTAAAATAAATCTTTCCTCCTCAAATTTGTGCATGTCAGGCATTTTGTTCACTGCCACAAAAAGTAACTAAGAAAGTGAACACCCACTGAGGCAGGGTATCTGTGCCTCAGGTCCTGGACATCTACTAGGGAATGTTCTTTGACTCATTTTCTTGCCTTAATTTGGATAATGTATAACCTATGTAGTGCTGATGTTGCCACTCCTGGAAGACTCAGTGTTCCTTCAAAGGGGCAAAGAGAGCTTGGGCTGCTGGGTTTTCCAAAGGAAGAGTCTTTGTTGCAGGTACAGAAATGATCAAGTCTAAGATGTCTATTCTTGGCCAGGGGTTGCAATGACTTCTCTTCTAAAGAGGCTAAGTGAAAGAGACCCCAGAAGGTGTAATCCTCCTGGCATTCAAGCAGGTCTAAATTTTGGGAGCCCAGGGGTAGAACAAATAAATTAAAAAGTCTGCTTCAGGTGGTCAGAATACTCAGAAAGCAAATATTAGGCCATTCTACCAACACTGTGCAGTAAGGAAGGACCTTAAAGGTTGAGATGAGGGGCACAAAAGATGCACTGATTTCAGGAAAATCCACTTTGGTTCAGTATGTGCCTAGTATACTCAGTCTTAGAGGCTGAGAAACAAAGGTGGGTGATTGTCAGGAAGACCAGTGCTGAGGTACTTGGGGGCACAGTGACCTTTGGGTCACAGAGAAGATTAAACTTAAAATTCAGTAATGTCTCAAGACTGGGGCAATTCTAATCTTCTAACAAATTGACTCATATAATTGCTTAAGGGAGGATAAAACTGACCCTCAATTTTTCATAGAATAACCTTTGCAGCAGCACCATATGTGTGGAGTGGGGCCTTTTGGATACAGACAATTATGGTTCAAATCAGAGCATTATAATCCCCCCCTTGTATGTCTCACCCTGCAGCAGTGATGCAAGACAAACAAGGTTGGTGTTTCTCCCTCCTTTTCAGGCAGAAAACCACTCAGGTGCTAGGTCTAGCCATTTCCTGAAGGAGCTTAGATATGGCTTGATCACAGTAGGGTCAGTTTTGTGACTTGCGTTTAAACTCTAGTCTAATCCTGCCTTAGGCTGTATGCCAGTCACCACAGAATTGCAGACCAGCACACTCAGGCTTCATAACCTTCAAGGGTCCTTAAGAGGGAGCATGGCCATGGTACCACAAAATTGAGTCTGACTTAAGGACAACACAAGCCAGTCCTCACTCATACTTTTATAGCAGAAGTTGAAACAATTACCTCTCCCTTGCGGAAGCCCTAAACTTTCCTAACTAAGACCTTAAGGGGATGGATGATCTCCTTCTTCTGCCCCTTAGTGAACAAGTCACTTCCTGAGATGGTACCTGAGTGGGTTCCCTTGACTCTGGGCCCTTCCCTTTTCCAAAGAGTTCCAAGTGGGGACCATCCTTCTCCTCAGAGTCTGGTAGACTATCTGCCCACCCAAGATAGGGTGAATCATTTTATTAAAAGGAGAACCTAGAATCTTGTCAGGTGGTGCATCATCTTGTTTCTCTTAGAGGACCTCCCTCTTATCTTGTGGGACTGAGGGTCCTTACCAGCAGCTGCAATCAAGCCTGGTTATTGGTGAGATCTTGCTAGGACCTCCAAAAATGTTGCAAAAATTAGACCAAGAAACACACCAGACTGCACTCTTGAGCTGAAAGGATGAAGCTGATGCTAAAAGACCTGAGTTCCAAGCTCAGGGTAGAGTCCCAGATTTATAGTATTTTCATTGAGGATTAGTAGGAAACAAAGCTGGCATTTACTGATTAGAGGGCACAGGTTTGAATTTGGTGCATGTCAGAAGGTTTGAGACCCCTCCCCTTACTGCCTAGTGCAAACACTAAGGCACATCTGATTTCTATGTTAAGTGAGACACAGCAGAAAGTGTGATTAAGTTGTTTGCAGAAAGAAAACTCAGGCAGGGGTCAGTGGAGGAGAAAGATCCAGAAGCTCTGTCACAAAAGATTTCTTCCTCAGGAACATATACATATACAAACCTGTGAGGATGAGTTTAGTTTATTCTGTTTTCCATCACAACAAAAAACAGCAGGATTGTAGACTCTGAGGGATATATGGCCTACGCCCAGAAATGGAGAATTTACTGAAAATCAAGATTAATGGAAAGTCTACAGAAGTGCCATGGCTATGAGAGCTTGTAGCTGACCACTCCCAGGACGATTAATGAATAAACATTAGGTAGTTAAAGAGAAAGATCTTAAGGGTGAAATACATTAGAGGTGGCTTAAGAGTGGACGTTAACAGCTGCTCAAGGGTGGAGAACACAGGAATCAGCCTTAACAACAAATCTGCTTAACATAGGACAGCCCCTTGCCCAGCTCATCTATAAAAGCCTCTAGCGGCTGGAGAAATAGCACATTGGTTAAAGTACTTGCCTATCAAGCACAAGGCACTGGTCACTTTCCCAGCACTACACAAACTGGGCCTGGTAGTGAACGCATGCCTATAATCAAAGCACTCAAATGGCTGAGGCAGGAGGATTGCCAAGCCAGCCTGGGCTGCACAGTGAGTTCAGGACCAGCCTACTGAGTGAGACCCTGTCTCAAAAAAATAAAATAAATAAATAAATAAATAAATAAATAAAAAATCCTAGACAGTGAGGCATATAGGCAACCCAATTTTCTGGTTTCCCTCTGGCTAGTGGAACCTTTATATCCCTCTTCCTTCCCATTTCCCCCTTCTTTCCTTTTCTGTGTTTTTCGTCAATAAAGTGTCCTCTTAACAACCTGCCTTACTTCCTCTGCGACTTGCTCGGCACCTTCGCAGAGCCACAGGCCAGCATGGCAGCCCGGTGGCACTGGGGGCTGGAAGCACAGCTGCTTCCATCTGGACACGTGGCTCCCTTGCAGATGTTCCAGGAACATCCTGGAAGCACTTGAAGGGTTTGCTCTTTCACAAATAATAAGGTTCACAGAAAAATATTAACAATTTTTAATAAAAATTCTAAACATTTATAAATGTGGAGATGCACAAACTCAAAATCTATAATGAGTAAACTAACTTAAATGGGTTAATGCCAGTGTATTTAGCTAGTGCTGAGCAGCTTCAGATTCTATTGGTTAATTATAATTTATTTGTCATTCTTACAAAAGAAAGGGAGGCTATTATTTTGTCTATAAAAAAGATGTTTTCACCTACCTTTGAAGGTGTCGTTGCTTTCCATAGCAGCTCATCAGCATTTGCATTTTCTGGATCATATACCCATACAAATATATCCTGTAAAAGAAAATATGCTTGCATTTCTTTAGCTTTGTGCAAGTTTCATTTTTATTCTTAAAACTGTTTAGTTACCTATCACGTCCCTTTTCCCTTCCTCTTCCCTAATTCCCCCATGCCCTCTTTCCCTCTCCACAAAGTCTATCTTCTTACTTTCCTCTACTTTTCTTTTACTTTTTATGGTTAAATTTCTTTTTGTGTGTGTGTGATAAAATAATCACAAAAATATTTTAATTTATTTACAGTTGTTGATGTTCTATTTTTAAAGAAAAGTCAAAAGTAATATATGCAGTTTTCAGTAACTGACACAGTCAAAGTCCTAAGAAGTGTTAAAAATATCCCTCTACACCAGTGATAGCCAACCCAAAGCCTGCCATTTTTCTTGCCTCTGCATCTTTTTGGTTATAATGAAAATTTTTAAGAATGACATTTTTGTACATATATGTGTACATTAACTATTTAACACATTTTGTATGTGTTCCAGAGCACAGTATCTTCACTCAAAAAAAGAGCAAATAAATTAAATAAATGAAAGGCTGAAGGTTAGACAGGCTTGACTAAACCCTTAAAATGTTAAAATTTCATATGAATGTTCATATATATATATATATATATATATATAATTTTTATACCCATGACGAACATAGCAACTCCTACACACTGACATACTTAAAAAAAATCATCCTATCAGTTCAAAGGCATTTTCTTGATTCTTCTTTAGAATATTGCTTAAGAACTGTATAATTGTTTCTATTATTTTAATGCATAGCCCTTAATTTTTATATGCATATTTAATATAGGCTAAAGTTAATCAGTATCCTTATCATGAATCTATATAAACACTTAAAGTTATAATAATAATTAATATTGGCTTATAGTGGATGGTGGAGTGAGCCCCTGTGTTCCACCCCAGATTCTACTGACATTATTGAATTTTTAAAGGCTATAATTGTACTATTGCTCAAAACCAAGAAATAATGTTATCATGGAATAAGAAATTTTATGATAGGTAGACACAGACTATAGAATATAAGTAGAACCCAAGTTAAGAATGCATATTATCATTAGAAGAAGGCATATTAGAAATTCTCTTTAATATTCTTTCTCGGTTTTGAGCAATGGTAGAATTATAATCTTTAAAAATTCAATAATGTCAATGGGATCTGGGGTAGAACACAGGCTCACTCCATCATCTCCATCCACTAATAAGCTAATATTAATTATTTTTTTTTACTATTTTCTAGTATACTATAACTTTTTTCTTTTCTTTTTTTATTATTTATTTATTTATTTATTTATTTAGAGACAGGATCTTGCTCTGTAGCCCAGGATATCCTAAACTCACTGGTGTAGCCCAGGCTGGCTTTGGACTCATGGCAATCCACCTGTCTCAGCCTTGTAAGTGCTGGGATTACAGGCATGTACCACCATGACCAGCTTTAAGTGGTACTGGGGAATTGAACTCAGAGCCTGTGTTTGCAAGGCAAGTGCTTTAATCACTCTGCCATTCCTCCAGCCCACAATATATTGTTACTTTTAGAAAACTAAAATATCTATGAGCTACAATTTCATATTATCACCTTATTTCAATTTCTAAAATTTGATGTATCACTCCACCATATATCTAATCATCCTCTATTCTAAGGTTTAACAACTTTATGATTTCTGGTCCCCTTTCATACTCACAGTTGGGAAAGGTGGACTGCGTGGAACATGCAAAGCAGGTCCTGTGGAGCTCCTGTGAATCCTCAAAACTTACTGCCACTGCCCTACACACTTTTCAGTTGCAAAATTACTTTAGCAAATTTCTCCTCTGATGAATACTAAAGATAGAAACCTTGCTCTAGCAACGTGTAAAGAATATATAAAATTAAGATAAATTTTTACCTGGGTTAAACTTTGAAATATATTTCTGTTTGGAAAAAAAAGAAGAAATATATTTTAGTAAACATCTTGTTCAATATCAGTTTATATGTTCTGCTTTCAAAACATATGTGTTTTTAAACCCTTAACTATTCTTTTTCTACTCCATTAGGCATATATGAACAATTCGATGCTAACTGTAAGAACAAAACCAGAATCTCCACTTGTCTATTTATTTTTGCAGTATGTCTAGTGACTCATCTGTCATATAGAAGGTGAGGGGTCCTTCACAGTCCTGCAACTTCATATAACCAGAGTTGCATGACTGATCTTCTTTAATATCTGGTATTTGCTTTCCCCGTGATGTCTTGTCCTGTATGTTTGGAGCTTGACAGTCACATTCATCTTGGGGAACTGGTGCACATTCGTATCGCATCGGAGTCGTGGTTATGTCTCCATCGTCCCCTCCTCCCGTTGACATCTTCATTCCACATTAGAAAGCCAACAGTGTTTACGTGTTGTAACTTACATCATCTCATTTCATTGTACTGTGAACTTTAAAAACGTTCCAAAAATCTTTTAAAGATGGAAATTGTTTTTATAAAATAGCAGTAACTACTTAAAAAGTGTAATTTTAAAATCTTTATTATTATTATTATTATTTTACGATTTACAGACCAGGGGGCGCAGCTCAGTGATTACAGCAGTCTAGGAAATGTGAGGCCACATGTTGGATCCCCCAGCATGAATCAGGTGTGCTGGTGCATGGCTGTAATCCCAGCACTCAGGGTGCTGAGGCAGGAGGTTTGCCATAAGTCCAAGGCCAGCCTGGGTGGGCTACCTAGTGAGTTCAAGACCAGCCAGGACTACAGAGCAAGACCCTGTCTCAAAAAAGTAAAATAAAAAAATCTAAATAAATGGAGTGCTGTGTGTGTGTGTGTGTGTGTTTGTGTGTGTGTGTGTCAGCATAAAGACATCCCAAATAAATCAAAATGTTTAAACAAATAACTAAAAATAAAACCTCTGGGGCTGGGATGAAGCTCCGTAGTACAGCACTTGCCTACCATGTATGAGGCCCTGGGTTCAACTCTCAGTATAAAATATTCTCAATACATACAGATTACTTAGGCATTATCTAACAAAGCTGAACAAAGTCATGCCCTACTTTCTACATTGATGTTACAACAACTTTTGTTAACATGCATTAGACACAAATTACTCTAGGGTCTTGTTAAAACATAGGTTATGATTCAAAAGGTCCAGCCTGAGAGCTGGTAGTCATCTTGTCTTTGCTGCCAGACTGAGCGTGATGAGGACCTTTCCACAGCTCACAGAGGGCATCTTTCACAGCATTCTCCTCCAGTAGAAGGGGTGAAGGAGTGATCTAAGATCTCCTTTTTTTTCTTTCTTTTTGTAGAAAAGTATTTATTTAGAAATGAAAGACAGATGGGTAAAGGCTCCCATAATCCAGAAGGGGCCCCAAATGGGGCTTCCCTAGCTGGGGTCTCTTTCAGAAGAGTACAAATTCCCTCAGGGAAATTCTGCCACAGCGAAAATTAGATTTCCACATATGAATCTGGTTGGAGGTGGGTGGTACACAAGTGTTCAGTTCAATGCAACAAATCCTTCTCTGTGATGGTTCCCAAGTTCTCTCTTTATTTTTATTCCTATTCTATGCTACTAAGAATTAAATCCAGGGCTTCACATATGCTAAGCAAATGATCTAACAATGAGATACACCTCCAGTCCTCTCTTTAAAATTTTTTAAAAATTTGAGACTAGTTCTTGCTGGGTGGCTTAGGCCTCAAACTTGGATTCATTCGCCTCAGCCGCTGAGTAGGTGGGGTTACAGGGAGGTGGTGCTATGCCCAGCTCTACCAAGTTTGTCCTTGTCTGTTTCTCAAATGTTTCAGAAGGGAATATTGGTGACTGGCACCTCTGAAACAGCCAGAAAAGGGCAGATGCTGGCCACTTGTCCAAGCAGCTGAGATTCAATCCTTGCCTTGTGGTAAGATCTTGGGAAGGTGGCAGCCTCACAGAAGAGTGGCTCCATGTGCGCTCTCACGGGGACTGCTGAAGTTTAGTCATCTGGCATTCTGACTCAGGATTTCCAGCCCCAAACCTGCACATAACCTGCAGAATCATCTGACTGAGGAACCATGTGGACCAGGACAATTAACCACGCTTTACTGAAAACATGAGTATTCTGACTGTTTTGGTCTGGGTCCCATGCCAATCCTCAACTAATCACTGCACACCAATGCAATGAGAATTTGGAGAGTGGACACCAGAGAAATCACAGAAATTAGCAATCTTCTCATAGGATAGGGAAGACCGTTTCTCCCAAGGAACAGGTATTATGTGGATGAGAAGAAAAATGTACTGATCTCAAGGGCAGTACCCACAAATGTAATTATTTATATCTTACATGATGCCTGGGATATCACCTGAACTACACTACTAAGGCATATAATGATTCATTGACACTATTACATATTGAAAAAGTTTACAACACAGTTACCTATGTATTCTTATAATGGATTTCCCTTCTTAGTCACACTCATTCACTATGGGTTTGAAGAGCCATCCAGAAGAGAGAGTTTTTCAAAAAATTATATACAGAAAATAGAAGAGCCTCAGAGTCTAAAAAACAGGAGTGTAGTCCCATCGCTACTTCTCAGTCGCTTTGTATTTTTTTCCATACTATTGTACCCACCCAAGTTTGTATTCCTTCTCTACTAAATAAATAAAAATAATGAGGTGGTCTTTATAAAAATTGAGAAAGACAATGTACATAAACTATGACCATAGAGATGCCATATATTTTCATATAGTGGTGGCTAATGTTATTTTTGTTGTTTGCTGTTCAGTATTACTTTGACAGCATATTTGAGAATGTCTTGGTTGGTAGAAAGCTTGGTTTGTATGAAAGCCACAATTAATAGAAAGTTGAAACTAAATCCTCCAAAAGAATTAATTATCTTTGCATTTCCTACTGGGTTACTTACCTAACTGTAAAATACCACAGAAAGCAAATGTAAGACTTGTCCACAGACAAATAACGTTCTTCCTCTTTATCCTAAAAAAAAAATGCAAAAGGAACTATATCTAATATACTGCTGATTTTAAAATAAATTCAAATATAGATATAGGCATAAAAGTCACTGGAATAAGTTACTTGTCTAAGACTAGAGTAAGAGGAATGAGTAGAATTTCAAAATAGAATTAATAAATACACGTTTGCTAGTGTATTTGGCTGCTCTCTATAAAAATTTGTTATCAGAAGTGACAACTTTAGGAGACATTTGATGGCTAGCTACTCATATTGTTTCTATTTTTCTTCCTCACTGATTTTCACATTATAATATTTTCTGGTTCAGTGGTTCTCAACTCCCCAGTGACATCTGACAATGCTTAGAAGTGCTATTGGTTGTTAACAACTGAGTACTCTTGAACATATTTCAAAAGTTTGGTGTATGTCTTTAGGCTGTAGAACCTGATGACATTTAGACACATAAATTACAATGATATTTCTGCATGTATATGTGTTCATTTTTTACACAATATACATTTATATGGCATCCAGCATAAACATGAGTGTGTTGGTTACTTTTTTGTTGCTGGAATAGAATACCTGACATCTACAATTTAAGGAAGGGAAGATTTATTTAGCTCAGAGTTCCAGAAACACAGTCAGTTAATGGTCAGCCAGCAAAGGCAGAAGCACATGGCATGTCACAGCATTGCATAAAGAAGGTAAGAGAAGCAGAACCCGAGTCAAGTGAGGATTGAATTGATATCTGGAGACTAAGGCAGAGCCAGAGCTTTTATAGGAATAAGCTGTAACAACATTTCTTCTTCCCTCCTTTACTCAGTTTAAGCTGCCAATTGTGCCTCTTATGACCAAGGTGGGTGCCCTTCCCTCACTTCCTGGCCCACAAGTCAATAACACATGCCTGAAAGTTCTGCCCTGGCACCCTCAATCTCAACAAGTTGACACAATCCCTCCAGATCAAACACCAAGCATCTACCCCTTCCAGCCTGGCCCCACCTCCCAAAAGTACACAGTTCCAGTTATCCCACTACATCAAAATATAAGAGGTTCTGGGGAGACAAGTCAGATCAAACCATAGCAATGGTTACACATTCTTAAAACATATAAATACTCATAGACTCCAAAAATACAAATTAAAATATTTTCACTCTATAGAAATTGAAAAACGAGTTAATGCTCATCTGGCCTCTTCCAAATCACTGTTTGTATCTTGCAAATAAAGTTAATGAAACAGAAGGCATTAGCTACAAAGTAAAGGCAGGATCTGTCACAGAAAGTCTCTACAGCAGTAGCTTCAGATACGCTTGTATGAGAACATCAGCTGTCAGTTATGTGGCCAGTATTTTATTATTAATCATAAAGGTACCAACACTGTAAAATGCTTCACTCATGTTGGTCTTTTTTGACAAACTACAGAAGATTTAACATCATTCTCATTCTTTGCATTGACAACTATTTTCCTGAAGAAAATACCATGGGGTCAATACAAATCTGCTAGAAATTGTCCTTGGTCCTGGGTATTGGGCTATAGGAGTGTTTGATGTGAGATCCATCTATCTGAGAGTACTATTATTTTTAAGGTAATGGCTAGGGAG
Organism: Ctenodactylus gundi; assembly: GCA_004027205.1. Lineage (NCBI taxonomy): Eukaryota > Metazoa > Chordata > Mammalia > Rodentia > Ctenodactylidae > Ctenodactylus > Ctenodactylus gundi. Next base: position 108,551 of record PVKB01003794.1, read on the forward strand.
GACTTCCAGGTAAGATGGCAGCTGAGTAACAAAACTGCATAATGTCTCCTTGTGGACTCATTTTTAAAGTTTTTATAGTTAAAACTGCCTGTGCAACATAGCTAGGAGAGGGGGGTGCACTCCAGCAATGGAAAAGAGGCCACTGGAAGGTCAGAAATCCCAAAAACATGTCAGAAGCAGAGGAAAACAGCAGCCTAGGAAGTCTCCAGAGGCCAATTGTGAACTGGTGTGAGCCAGAGGTATCCACAGACAGCAGAAAGCCCAAGGTAATGTAGGTCTGGGAGAGGTGGGGATTGACAGCAGCTGGTAGCCCCAGACTTCAGAAAGGAACTTGCAGGAAGTGCAGACTGCAAACACACTGCAAACTTTCCCTAAAAAAGTTCTCCTGGAGCCTAGACCAGCTTGGAGAAGCAGCATTCAGCAGCCATAACAGGAAGTGATATAGGCAGGAGCCATTAAAAAAAAATAAAAAAATAAAAAAGAAAAGAGCCCGAGCCTAAACTGTTTAAACGAAGGCTCAAGTGGGCACATCAGGGTTTTGGAGGGACACTCTTAAACAGTGTCTAGGAAGAAACTGGCACAAGAGACAGTTGATGAGAGGAAAGAAAGGTTACCAACCTCCTGAACAGCTTGGGTGGTAGCGAGAGCACCTCAGAGGGTAAAGAGTCCCTGGGAGAGGGAAGTCAGGACAGGTGGGAGGGCTTTGCTGAGGGGGCCTCAGAGGCCATCGGATTAGAACCTCTCTCACTACCTACTTCCAGCACAGAACTCAAAGGACTTTTGGCTCCCTTCACACACCTTCATACAATTCAAAAAAACCCTTTCAGCAAGGCCTTTAAAGTGAAATCCCTCAACAACAGAAACGTGAGAAGACAAGGCAACAGGACACATATAGAAATGCCTGAGACCCAAGAAATTAATATTGTGGGCCCTGAAATAGTGCAACTAATAGGAAAAGAAGTAAAAACACAAATGGATGAGTTGGTTTCTGCAAACAGCCAGTTCAAACAAGATATTCTTAAATGCAAGTAATGATCAGTGGGCTTAAAGAAAAACTTACTAAAAAAATAGTGGTCCTAATGGATATAAAGTTTACTGAGCATATAGAAGCCACAAAGAGTTGCCTGAGGTAAATAAGGAAATGCAAGATATGAAGGAGTATTTTGATAGAGAAATAGAAATATTAAAAAGAAATCTAGCTGAAATTAAGGAGATAAGAAAAATTCATTTGCAAGCAGGGGAAGTTGACTTGAACATTGTGAGGACAGAATTTCAGACTTTGGAGACAAGGCTGAGAAAACAAATGGTATAATTAGACAAAACTCCAAAATTGAAAATGAGCAAAATAGCTGGATACTACAGCTGATGGATGACTCAGAGAACCAATCTCAGAATTATGGATGTGGGACAAAGAGCAGAGGACTACACTAGAAATATAAAGAATTTATTCACCGAAATCATGCAAGAAAAATTCCTGAATCTAGGAAAAGAAATCAATATTCAGGTACAAGAAAATTAAGAGAACATCAAATAACCTCAACTAGCAAAGATAATCGCCATAACATATCATAATCAAATCCTCAAAAAGACAGAATATTAAAAGCAGCAAGAGAAAAACAAGCATTATTTTACCAAGGCAAACCCATTTGAATTACCACAGATTTCTCAATGCAAACTTTAAAGGCCAGGAGATCCTGGAGCAAAACCTTTCAACCTTTAAAGGACAGCAAGTGTCAACCCTGGTTGTGTTTAGCAAAATTATCCCGAAAACTAGAGGGGAAGTAAAACTTTTTCATGGCCAAGAATCCCTACAGAAATATGTGACCACTAGCCCAGCACTGCAGAAAATACTTGAAGAAGTATTAAAGAGAAACAGAGACACAAGTAGCACCAAAGAAAATAGAGAAAAGAAAACATCTAAACAGAAAGTGTAACAAAAAGAAAAAGCAAAGAACCAATACTAGAAGAACAGGACAATGACAAGAGTCAGTAAAAATCTTACAATAATTACTGTCAATGCTGATGGTCTTAATTTGCCAATCAAAAGACAGAGACTGGCAGAGTGGATCAAAAAACAATACCCAACCATTTGTTGTCTGCAACAGACATACTTCACCCACAGAAAAAGACACAGACAGAACATGAAAGGCTGGAAACTAATACTACAAGTGACTGGCACCTGAAAACAAGCTGAAAACAAGCAAGAGGAGCTATACTATTCTCAGACATGGCAGACTTGGAACCAAAACAGATCAGAAGAGACAATGATGGACACAGGTAAAAGGCACAATCCAACACGAAGAACTTACAATTATAAACATATATGCACTCAATGCAAGTGCACCCAGTTACATATAACAGAAAATATTGGACATGAAGGGCCAAATAGGCCCCAGTAAAAATCATAGCAGGGGACTTCAATACCTCACTCTCACAAATAGATCAATTAGACAAAAAAAATCAACAAAGAAACATCAGAGTTTAATCCACACCATGGAGCAAATGGACTTAACAGATATCTATAGACAATTCTATCCAATGTCAACAAAAATATGGCTTTTTCTCAGCAGCACTTGGGACTCTTTTCCAAAACAGGCCATATCCTTGTTCATAAGACAAGTCTAAATAAATACAAAAGAACTGAAATCATTCTCTGCATACTTCCAGATCATAGTGGAATAAAACTAGAAACCAATATCAAGGTAACTACAGAAACTATACAAATACATGGAGATTAAATAATAGATTATTGAGCAAGGAATGGATCACAGGAGAAACCAAGAAAGAAATCAAGAACTTCATTAAAGTCAAATGATAATGGAAGCACATCATACCAGAATCTGTGGGACTTGATGAAAGTAGTACTAAGAAGGAAATTTATAGCTATGAGTGCACATATGAAAAAAACAGAGCAATCTGAAATTAACAACCTAATGTAGTTCAAAGTACTTGAGAAACAAGAACAAGCCAAATTCAAAGGGAGTAGATATTATAAAATCAGAGCAGAGATCAATGAAGTTGAAATTTAAAAAACAATAGAAAAGATCAATGAACCAACGAGTTCATTCTTCAAAAGGGTAAATAAGATTGACTAAACCTCTAGCCAAAGTCACCAAAAGAAGGAAAGAAAGAATCCACATCAATGCAATTAGAAACAAAAAAGGTAAAATCAAAACAAACATTATTGAAATCCAGAGAATTTTCAAAAAACCATATTCCAACAAATTCACAAACTCAGAAGAAATGGGTAAACTTGTTGACATATATGATAAACCAAAATTGAACCAAAAAGACATAGAATATTAAAGCAATAACCAGGAATGAAACTGAGGTAGTAATAAAGGATCTACCAACAAAGAAAAGTCTAGGATCTGATGGATTCATTGCAGAATTTTATCAGAACTTTAGGGAAGAGTTAGTGCCAATGTTCCTGAAACTCTTCCATGAAATTGTAAGTGAGGAAACACTGTCCAACTCCTCCCTGAAAGTACATATCGTTTTGATCCCCAAACAAGGTAAGTACCCAGCAAAGAAAGAAAATTACAGGCCAGTTTCCTTAATGAATACAGAGGCAAAAATCCTCAGTGAGATACCAGCAAAAAGAATGCAACAAATTATTTAAAAGATCATACACCACTCTCAAACTGGCTTCATCCCAGGAACACAAGGCTGGTTCAACATACACAAATCAATTAATTTAATACTCCATATAAACAAAAGCAAAGACAAAAATCACATGATCATCTCAATATATGCAGAAAAAGCCTTTGACAAAACACAATTCCTCTTCCTGATCAAAACTCTAATGAAAACACATATAGAAAGATCTTACCTCATGCTGATAAAACCACTTATGACAATCCTACAGCCAACATCAACCTCAATGGAGAAAAACTGAAAGCATTTCTCCTCAAATCAGAAACAAGCCATGGGTGCCCACTCTCACCACTTCTATTTAACATAGTGCTTGAAACCTTAGACAGAGCAATCAGGCAAGCGACTGGAATAAAGGGACTACACACAGGAGAGGAAGAAGTCAGATTATCCTTATTTGCAGATGACATGATTCTTTACACAGATGACCCAAAAACCCCACCAGAAGACTATTAGACCTAATAAACAAATTCAGCCAGGTTGCAGGATATAAAATCAGCCCAGAAAAATCAGTAGCATTCCTCAACAGCAACAATGAAAACACAGAGAAAGAGATCAGAAAAACAATCCCATTCACAGTTGCCTCAAAGAAAATTAAATACTTAGGAATCAACCTAATGAAGCATGTGAAGGACCTCTATACTGAGAACTATAGTACCCTGAAAAAAGAAATCAAAGGGAATTTTAGAAAATGGAAAGACCTCCCCTGTCCCAACATTGTCAAAATGGCCATACTATCTAAACTGACACACAGATTCAATGCAATCCCAAACAAGATACCAGTAGCATTTTTTACAGAACTACAATCTGGAAGTTTATATGGAACCATAAAAGGCCCCAAACAACCAAAACAATCCTAGGCAACAAAACAAAAGCAGGAGGCATCATGGTACCAGATATCAAATTATATTACACAGCAACAGTGATTTAAAAACAACAACATGGTTTTGGCACAAAAACAGATGAATGAGTGGAATAAAACTGAGGATGCACAAACATCCCTGAGAATCTTCATCCATTTGATCTTCAACAAAGGGGCCAAAATCTGCACTGCAGTAAAGATAGCCCTTTTAACAAATGGTTCCAGGAAAACTGCCTAACCACGTGCTCAACAATGAAACTGGACTCACAACTTTGACCACGCACTAAAATCAAATCAAAATGGATCAAAGACTTAGACATTAAAATGGAAGCATTGAACTAAAGTAGGCAAGGCTGGAGGAATGGCTCAGTGGTTAAAGTGCTTGCCTAGCAAGCACTAAGTCAAACCCTAAGTACCTGAGTTCGATTCCTCAGCACCACATAAGCTGGGCATGGTGGTGCACACCTGTAATCCCAGCCCTTGGGAAGCTGAGACAGGAGGAGTGCGGTGAGTTCAAGGCTAGCCTAGCCTAGACTCCATAATGAGTTCAGGACCAGCCTGGGCTGCGGAGTGAGACCCTGCCTCAAAAAAAAAAAAAAAAAAAGTAGGCAAAACCCTTGAAGACATAGGTGTAGGCAAGGACCCCAAAGCACAAGAGATAACAGCAAGAATCAACAAATGAGATTATATGAAGTTAGAGAGCTTCTACACAGTAAGGGAAGCAATCAACAGAGTGAAGACAGCACCCATGGAAAGGGAAAAAATATTTTCCAGCTACTCCACAGACAGAGGACTCTTATTAAGGATATACAAAGAACTAAAAAAAATAGACCCTCCAAAATAAAGAACCCAGTCAAAAATGGGAATCTGAAATGAATAAGCAGGTCTCAGAAGAAGTCCAAATGGCCAACAAAATACATGAAAAAATGTTCAACACCTTTAGCCTTCATAGAGATACAAATTAAAATAACACAGAGGTTCTACCTAAATCCCGTAAGAATGGGTGCTGCAAAAATTCAAAAAACAACAAATGCTGGCAATGCTGTGGAGGGGAGGGGAGCCATTATGGAAAGCAGTATGGCGATTCCTCAAAAAACTGAAAACTGACATTTTATTTGATCCAAGTATACCTCTTCTGGGTATCTTCCCAAAAGATTTAAAGTTATCATATAAGTGTGATTTGTGCATGTCCATGTTTATAACAGCACAGTTTACATTAGCCGAATACTGAAAGAAGCCAAAAATGCCCGAGTGCAGACGAGTGGATAAAGAAGATGTGGTACATGTACACAACGGAGTATCACTCTGGCATTAAGAATAACAAATATGGGTCATTTGTAGGTAAATGGATATATCTTGAGAATATTACGCTCAGCAAAATGAATCAGACTCAGAAAGTTAAGTATCATATGGTCTCCGTAATATGAGAAAACAAAACCACAAGAAATATAAGAGAAATGGAAGAAAGTAAGAAGATGGACTTTGTGGAGAGGGAAAGGGAAAAGGGGTGAGAGAGTGGGAAGGGGAAAGGGAGATGATATATAAACTAAAAAAATTATAAAAAGGTATTTGCTATGGACTTCAACATACTTATTAATAATAAAAAGGTCAAGGTAAAGGTTGGGGGACATAGCTCAGGAGAACAGCACTTGCCTAGCACGTGTGACATCCTGGGTTCAGACCCTGCTCTGCAAATGAATGAATGAATGAATAAGTGAATGAGACTGAGATAAAAATAAGTTATCTCATAATTTATAATTTGGTACAAAACACAACCAAATGCTAACAACAAACTGACAACTTAAAAATAGCTCTTATTTGGAGTTACAATGAATGCTACATAAACCAAATTAGGTTGGAAAACTCAAGCGACATCACAGCTTAAGGTAATAGGAATGATGACATAAGATTCAAGAAGTTATTAAAATCAACTTACGGGGCCTGTAACAATTGGCTTTATATTTTGAAAACCAGGAGAAGAACAACGCATTTCTGTCCTGGGTGACCTAGTGTTTGAAAAGAACAGAAAATAAAGAATAACTATGAATATATGTAAGATTAATAAAAATTTCCCCATTATTTTTAAGTCTAAAAACTTCAATTGTATGCTGAAGAAAAAATTAAATATTGCAGGATTTTGCTTCTACCCTACGCTCAAAGTGATTCTTTCTCTCTTTTCACATTTGCAAGGTTTCCTAAAAGTTCATTAATTTTTTTCTACCTACAGTGACTTTTGTGATACCCTTACATTAAATTTAGTGCTTGCCTAATTTTTTTACAGAATTAGTTTTACCTCAAATAGTATGACTAATTAATCCAGAAGAGACACATTTTATACTATATTTTATATTTTTATATGTAAGGCAATCATTAGGATAATTTGTATTTAATGGATGGAAGAAACTTTAATTTAAATCACAGCCTTGAATCTGAAAATGTCCATTACATGAATGCTTTTTTACATGTAATGATAGATAGATAGATGGTAGATAGCCATTGATATGCTCAGAAAAAAAATCTCACCTTTTGTCTTTGATAGTACAAGTTTCTGGCACACTCCACTCAGAAAACAATGTTCCTTCATACTCTAACTTGATCTAACAAAAATAAAGTGACATAATTCAAATGAAAAAGCTGCTTTAAAAGGTTTACTGAAAGGTAACTAAAATGTAATTCTTTGTAATACAAAGCACTAGGACAAAGACAAAGTAACTTGCCTCAGTTTATTATCTTTGAAATGAGAAATATAATACCAGCTATTTCAAAGATCTGGTATTATAGAGTTGATAGCAAGATATGAGAAGAAAAAAGAGAAAAAGGTCTGAAGTTATAAAATAAATTTGAAATAAACTAAACTTGAATTACTAGAGGAAAAGTTTAAAGCCATAAATACAGTGGTAGACTTTTAATGCATTTTCTCAAATTATAGATAAACTGAAAAAGAAAGATAATTATAGACCTGAAAAATATAATTACCAAGTTTGATGACATTAATATTATAATATAGATGGCTGGGAGCTAAAGGGGAGAGCACATGCTTGGTTTGTGCATGAACCAGAGTTTAATTTCCAGCACCAAAATAAGTAAAATAAAAAATATAAATTTCTTAAATTAACCACTATAAAATACATATTCTTTTCAATCCCATATAGAAAGTTTAACAAAATTCACCATATTTATGAAGAATGCCTTAGCTAATCTTAATAAATTAATATTAATATACTGTCTCAGTCTCTATCTTGTCACTGGACACAATACCCAAAAAGGAGAGGCTTATGCAGGCGCACAGTTAGATTTGTCAATTCACGCATCATTAGCTGGCTTCCGGGATAGAAGGGCCTGGTATGGACAAAAGCTATTCAGGGCATGGAGGCCAGGAAACAGGGAAGGAAGGAAAGGACTGGAGGACAAGACATACTCTTCTGGGTCCTAACCCCAGCTGCCCATCCCTCCAACCAGTCCTCATCTCCTAGCATGAGAAATCATCAAAGAATCGATCTGCAGCATTCCCATAAACTAGTCACCTTACAAACACATGAGACTTTTGGATGACATTTTAGAGTTAAACCATAACATATACCATATATTTAGATATTTGTAAAATAAACTCAGAATTTCTCATATAGCTAGGCAGGAAAAAAAAATTCTAGGGTAACTGTAGACTTAAAAAAATCAACAAAACAAAAAATCTGTGCTCATAAATGACTCATGAAAGAAAAACAGTATAATGTAAACTGCAAAAAAATTTATAAACAATACAAGCATTTCAATATTATCAAGACTTGCAGTGTGTAGTCTAAGGAGTCAGTCTCTAGAAGAAAATGTGTAACCTAAAATACATACAAAAGAAATCAGGTGATTTGATAATGAGCAAGCTCCTTTCTCAATATAAGATAAATTAAAAAGTCACCTGCTAATGTTAGTAATGCCCTCATAGCAGATTCCAATCAAAATGGATGAAATGCCAGACACAGAATTCAGAAGAGTGAGTTTTCAAAAACTCAATGAGGTCCAAGAGAATTCATGTACATAGGTGAATGGTGAAAGGTAGTATAGGATACGAGCGAGCAACTCAATAAAGAGGCAGAGATTTTTAAACAGAGAATCAAACAGAAATCTTAGAAATAAAAATTTCAATAAATCAAATAAAAATTCCTTTGAAAGCCTCAACAACAGACTAGACCAAGCAGAATTAAAAACAGAAAATCTAACCTTATCAAGTTTTGCCCAGGATGTACATGGAGAACATAAGTTGAAGTTACAAATTCTGGAAATGGTCTCACAGAACTTAGTTAAATTAGATGTCTGTGTTCTGTGTGGCCAGGCAACTCCACTTTCCCTACACAGAACAGAAAATTGACTGCATGGACACACAAAAGAATGTTTAGGAGAACATTCATCAGTTTTGCTTCTCGTGTAGGGAGTTGCGTGTTCATCATATGCAAATAAAATTAATGGATGCACATTAGTAATTAGGTAGTATTAAGGGGAAACAGAAATAGTGCTGAATAAAAAAATACAGAGTCTATAGCTTGGTTGACCATACACCTATGTTTGCCTAGACAGTTCCAGGTTACATTTGTAGATTTGCACCTATTGAATATTATTCTCAATATGCTCGAGTCTTTAGACAACATACTATCTATAGCGTAACATCTTTTTGTGAATATTATATCACAAAAACACATAAAGCAACACTGCCTATTTTTGCTAAATGCATCTAGGGACATGAATTGGAAAAGAGACCCAGTAAGGAGAACAAACTGAAATAAAGTGGTTAACTTTATTCTTCAAGGATTCAAAACATTTTATACTTTATTGTAGTTTAAGCAAACTACACTTACCGTACTTCTTGTACTAACAATGCGATAGTCTAGGCTGTTACTGGCATACCTGTGGAACGGAAAAGACCAAGTTGATTATTAAAACTAGATTTTTTTCCCCTCAAAATATGAAAGATTCTGTATGTAGTCAAGGCACATCGGGGCTGCCAAGAACTTTACATTTTCTTTTCTGGCACGTGATCTCAGGGCTGAAATTGAGGCTTTTGGCGACTTCTGCCCCATTCTGTATGTGTAAGGGTTTGATCACTTCCTCAAGAATATGAAAATAAGACCGGAAGTAAAGGCTTTATTTGAAGATGAAAACTATTGAAGTTTATTGGCTCTAGTTTCTTCATTATAAACTGAGCTAAAAAATTTTAAAAATACTGATTGGGTTTTGGTGATATGGAATCAATCTGAGGGACTTCAAACTGAGTTACACCCCCAGGCCACTTTTAGAGAAAGGGTCTTGTGAAATTGCTAGGTTGCCCAGACTGGTTTTGAGTTTGCAATCTTCCTGCCTCAGCTTCCCAGAGTGCCACTGGGCCTGGAAAGACTGGAATTTCAAAAACCAGTATTTTTCATTTGGAACACGGAAGAACAAACTTCAGTGAGTCTTTGTTCATGATCATTTTTGTACTTTATCCAGGGTACTTATTTTCTGTCTAACCCACGTAACCCATCACTGCCCAAAAGAAATGCGAGCCTTATATGCACATATAATAAAACAATGTTCTAGTAGCCATATTAAAATCAGAAGAAGAAATAGGTAAAATTCATTTTAACAGTATATTTACTTAACATAGACTCAGTATAAAATAATTATTGGTGAGGTATTTTACACTCTACTTTTGTGCTAGGGCTTTGCAATCTGATGTGTATATTACATCTACAACACACATCAATTTCAAGTGCTCAAATGCCATGTATGACCAGTGACTATGACAAAGCATACTTCCCCTCCTCTTCAACGATCTATATGTATGTTGCATACTTAATTGCCATTGGAATTGCACCCTCCCTAAAATTTTAATTTTTAAATTTCTTTTTTTCTGTGGGTAGAGAAGCTACTGTGATATCACTATGTTATCAGTCACCAATAAAATGAAGCACATTCCTATATGTGCAGATCAAATCAGAAAACATGTTAATATATTTTCACATATATTATAAATTAAATGGCTGTTGTCTCTTCATCAAGGCTTTTTCCAGTAAGTATGAACCACTCACCACTTCTTATGTATTTAACGTATCATTTATTGTATAAAGAGACAAATATGAGTGGTATCTGTATTTTAATTCAGAGAATTAAAGTATGAAGTTTAGTTTGTGAATCAAACGTGGTAGCTAAGTGATAAAACTATCTTTCCCTGCAGACTCTTCCCTCCACTCCTTTGTCAGCTTCAAACTCAGATCGGAGTAGGGAATCAGAGTGTGGAGGAAACAGCAACTAAGGAAGTCATATTTAACTGATTAATTCAGTCGGAGACAGCTATGTCAATGCCTTCTTATCTCTGCTTCCTTAGTTATGTAAAAAGCTTATTGCATTATTGTTGAAAATTGATCTGACAGGCCCATTGGTGTGATGTATGTGGGTGGACCAAGCATTGGCTTTTTTAAAATGAAAAATGTCCTGTCATTTCACTCTTGGACCAAATGAATGCATCTTTTCTCTTCTATCCAGTGTATTCCCAGCCTACCAGCTCTTCAAACTTGAGGAACAGGGGCTGGAGTATAGCTCAGTGGTACAGTGCTAGCCTATCATGCAACAGGCCCTGGGTTCTCTCCCAGCATTCCGGTGCTGCAAAGAAAGCAAGAAATCAAGAGAAAGATAGTACTCCTAACTTTTACTCCTTCCTTCATCTCTCAATAGATAAATCCCTTCCTGACTTTACTTTTTATCTTTCTAGCAAGCCTATAAAAGATGGCATTTGGGTAAGCCATATTTTCTCAAAGTCTACTGTTTATCTCATCCATTACACCTGTCCAGGAACTGGCCCTGAGTAGTCATGCTTTCAAACATTTGACAAAGCACGTGCTAAACACTCACAAGGACAACTGCGGAAAGCACAGGATTCTCTGGAGAAGCCAAGCCCCACTACACACTGCAAACTGTACTGATTTTAAGACAAAAGACCAAGGCAAAGAGCATTTTCAATGACTAAGCAGAAACTCATTCATTACAAATTTGGTACAATAGGACTAGTGGATTGCTAGAGAAAACACATTCTTTACAAACACATATGGAATATTTATAAAAATGGATCATGTATTTGGAAGCTAATATCAAATTTCCCAGACCAGACATCATGTGTGTCATATTTGGTGATTTTAGATTGATAGTACAATTAGTGAAAAATCATTAACAATAAATAAATAAAATCTTTGCATATTTGGAATTGAAAAACAAATGCTAAGTCACATTTGATAGAATGAACAATAATGAAAGTAAAACCTAGCAAGAAATGAATAGTGAAAAGATAACATAACAGTTCTTATGGAAAGTAGTAATGTAGTGATAGAAAAAAAAGGTTAAAAACTATTAAATAAGCATCTAATTTAAGATGTTAGTTGATCTTAGAATAAGCCCAAATAAAAAAGATAAAATGTGAAAAAAATCAATAAAATACTATACAAAAATATACAAATAAGAGAAGCTTTTGACAAGATAGACCAATTCCAAAATAAGCACAATTAAATATAAATAATAAGGGGCCACAATTATAAATAAAGCAGATGTTAAAAGATAAGAATATAGTCTCAATTTTATGACTGCTTTGACAAATTACATGGTTTGGGCATTTTTATATATGTTACTATTGTTTACTCAAGAGGAAAGAAAAGGCTTACACAGCCATGTAGTCACTAAAGGAGATAAAGGAGCACTTAAAATTTCACCTAAACGCTGAGTTCAGAAGTTTTACAAATGAGTTCTACCAAAATGTTCAAGGAACAAATTACCTCAATCTTATATAAATTCTTCCAAGAACTGAAAAAGAAATAGCATTCCCTGACTCATTTTATAGTTACTGTAACTATATCAAACAAAAAAAGTGTGTGTGTGTGTGTGTGTGTGTGTGTGTGTGTGTGTGTAGCTACAGATATCTTAGAGAATATTTGCAAATTTAATAGAGGAATGAAGAGATAATAAACCATGGCCAAGTTAGATTTATATGATGTATACAAATACAACTTCATTAGAAAACTCTACAAGTGAAACTCATTGCACATAATTTATTGAAGAAAAACCATACAATTGTTTTGAAATAAAAATGATAAAATTTCATGTAAACAAATATCAAAAACAGCGAATCAGAAACATTAGAAAACTGCCTTAACAATGATAGCACAACAACAGGATCCTTAGTTCAAGCAATGCCTAAACAGGGAAGTATTGGTACCTACAAAACTTAAAACGAGCTAAAGATGCCACTACTACCATTACCAGCCCAATATTGTATTGGTAGTCCTAGCCAATGCAGAAAAAAAATTCAAATCATAAACTGAAAGAGAAGTCTGGGAGTGCGTCTCAAATGGAGCATGCACTCTGCAAGCACAAAGCCTTGGGTTCATCCCCAGCAGAGAGGAGAGAGAAAGATGGGGATTGGTGGGGACAGAGACAAAGAGAAAGAAGAATATAGCTAGTAAAGATGTCACTTCGAGACATTCCAATTCCAATCCAAATCTTCTAAAAGAGATTTTTGTGGTATTTGATTTGATTTAAAAAATTCATGAAAATGTGTAAAGTTCTAAGAATGACTGGGACACCTCCACAAAAAAGAATGTGGAGTGGAAGATGTGACCTTATGGATACGTGACATTATTATGATGCTGAGTAATGACATGTGGCACTGGCATACTGACCAATAGATCAGCACATAAAAACAAACCAGAAGTCATCATATGTTCACATGGAAGTTTTATATAAGACAGAGGTTATATGTCTGTTCTACTGAGGAAAAGAGAGTCTATTTAATGAGTGGGGCTGGAAAAATGAATCTAGATCTATATTGGAAAAGAAGAAACTGCGTACCTACCTCATATCTTTTAGAAAAATCAACCCCAATGGGATTGAAAATTTGTCAAAGGACAAATTTCGCAACTAGCCAAAGATCTTAACTGGCTGGTGTATAATTAGTTCTACATTTGTGCAACACTTCGTTCCATAAATTAGAACAAGCGGTCTAAAGAGTAAGTTGGTTTTAGAGACAGATAAAGGCTGCAGAAAGCAGAAACAAAGAACTAAAGGAGCACTGGTCATTACTATTCTTCTAAGGCAGGAACAGGGAAACAGAACAATAAAAAATGACTGAATGGAAAAAAATAACTGATGAGTCAACATCAGGTTGCTTTTGATTACTTTTTGTAAGGATTAGAGCAGAAGAAATTTAATTATCATGCTGACTGAAGCTGACCTGTTTGGAAATTTAACTATAATCCTTGTCTCCTAAATTCTCAGGCCAATAACAACTTAGTTTCGGTTTGGTGTTATGGAACATCAGCTCCATACTGGTTTAGGCTGTTGGGCTTAGTAACACAAGAGCTCAGTCTAACTCTAAACCAATGGTCTCCAATGAATTTATTTAACAAACCTAAATGTCAAAAACAAAATGTTAATACTCTTAGTAGAAAAAAATAGAAGGACAAATTTCTTGTTTAATTGTAATTTCTTGTTAAATTTCTGGACTTGGGGGAACACTTGACTGGTTAAAGTGCTTATATAGAAAGCTCAAGGCCCGGCAATGATGCTTCAGCACCACATAAGCTGGGTGTGGTGGTGCACACTTGTAATCCCAGCTCTTGGGAGGCTGAAGGAGAATTGTGTGTTTGAGGCCAGCCTGGGCTACATAGTAAGTTTAGGAACAACCTGGACAAAAAGTGAGACCCTGTTTCAAGAAAGAAAGAAGGAAGAAAGGCAGGAAAAAAAGAAAGACAGGAAGACAAAGAAAAAATTTCTCTACTTCCCCCAAAATGTGACAAAAATAGTTTAAAGATTCATGATGTTATTTGAGATACCAAATTGAACCAAGAAGGTACAAAATCCCTGAATAGGGCAATACTCAGGTACAAATAAAGGGTAATAAAGGGTTTACCAACAAAGAAAAGCCCAGGACCTGATAGATTCACCACAGAATTTTATCAGAACCTCAGAGAAGAGTTAGTGCCAATACTTCTTGAACTTTTCAATTGAAATTAAAAGAGAAGAAACACTGCTAAACTTCATCCTGAAAGCTGACATCACTTTAATCCCAAAGCCAAATAAAGATCCAAAAAAGAAAGAAAATGGCAGGTCAATTTCCTTATGAATACAGAAGCAAAAATTCTTAGCAAAACACTTGCAAACAGAATGCAACAAATTACTGAAAAGATCATACACCATAACCAGGTTGGCTTCATCCCAGAGGTGCAAGGATTGACATATATAAATAGATTGATGTAATACACCATATAAACAAATGCAAGAACAGAAATCTCACAGATGCAGAAAAATACAAAATACAGCATCCTTTCATGACAAAGATAATGATCAAAATACGTATCTTACTTCAAGCTGATGAAAGCAATTTGTAACAATCCTACTGCTAACATCATCCTAAATGGGGAAAAACTGAAAGCATTTCCTCTAAAAACATTCAAAGATGTGCACACTACTCCTGTTCAATGTAGTGCTTGAAACCTCAGTCTGAGCAAGTAAGCATGAGAATGGAATAAAGGAAACACATGGAAAGGAAGAAGTCAAACTAGCCTTATTTGTGGATGGTCTGATTCTTTACATGGAGGACCCCAAAAACTCCACCAGAAGACCCTTAGAACAAATAAGCAAATTCAGCCAAGTTGCAGGATATAAAATTAACACACAAATCAATAACATTCCTCCATAGCAACAATGAAAACAGGAACACATTAGAAAAACCAATCACACTGATGGTAACCTCAAGGATAATTAACTACCTAGGAATTAAGAGAATTAAAGTGAAGGACCTCTATAATGAAAACTATAGTATTATGAAAAAAGAAATTGAGAATTTTTGAAAATGGAAAGACAAAGAGATTCTGTCTCAAAAAATATGCATTATTTTTATTTTGTTTTACTTTATTTATTTTTGAGACAGGCTGGTCCTGAACTCACTATGTAGCCCAGGCTGGCCTTCAACTCACTGACTTCCTCCTGCCTCAGCCTCCCAAGCACTGGGATTACAGACATGCACCATTACACCCGGTGTAACTGGTGCTGGGGAATTGAACTCAGGTCTTTGAGCTTGCTTTAACCACTGAGCTATTCCTCCAGCCCTTATACCTTATTTACTTTCTTATTTGTGTTGATACAGGGTCTCGCTCTGTAGTGGACTATGTAACTTAAGCTGGCCTCAAACACATGGCCATACTCCTGCCTCAGGCTCCCAAGTGCTGGGATTCCAGGTGTGTGCCACTACAGCTGGTTTATATGGTACTGCGGAATCAAATGGAGGACCCCATGCTTGCCAAGCAAGCACACCAACCACTGCACGATTCCTTCAGCCCCACAAGATAGTTTATTATTTTCACATTGCAGAGAAGCAAAGAAAGGCTTGTAAGTACTGTCAGAATCCAGCATTTGTTCTAGTTACTTATCCATTGCTGTGACAGTACTTGCCATCCACACTTTAAGGGAGAAAAGGTTTATTTTGGCTCATAGTGTCAGAAGGTCTCAGGTCTCAGCCTATCGGTGGCAATGGCAGAAGCACATGGCAGAGGAGTTTAGTGGCATCACAGACAGGAGGTCACATCCCAGAAGGATGGAACTAGCATATACCCTTCCAAGTCGTCTTCCTGTGGTCTGCCCGGTCTAGGTCACACGTGACATGCCCATAATCTCTTACCACCACATGCCTGCAATCCATAAGGCCCCATGTGCCTGTCCACCACACACTTATAACCCACTACAGGTCTGTAATCCACCCCTCTTAACCAGGCCCCATCTTCAAATAGCATGTGGTTCCACAGATAATCCATGATATCTAAATACATGGTGGCCTTTTGATCTCTCTCACTATTCACTGACTCTTCCCAGTGATTACTCTTAACTTTTTCTCCTAGCCCTTTTTTTGAGGAAGAGTCTCGTTAAGTCAATTATCCCTGCTGGGCTTGACCTTGGACTCCTGATCCTCCTGCCTCAGCCTCCCAGAGTTCTGGGATTTCAGGCCTGTGCCAGCATGTCAGGCTCTTCATTCGCCTGCTCCAGCTAAATAACCCTTGGGAAGCCAAGTCCCTATTCTTAAGTGTTCATGTTGGAGAATAATTATTATTTTTACAGCAACAAAGAGAATATTTGATTAATGTATTTTTTCTGCTTATTCACGTACATTTTATACTGTAAATCTTTCTACAATATTTTGATACTCTTTAGAGTGCACAGAACAAAAATCAAATTTGCATGAAGGATCTCTTAGAATTTTATCAACTTTTCATTTCCTAAATCAACTCACCTGGTACAGAAATTACAATTGCTTACATTTACACAGTTTATATTTTATTAAAATACTCCTCTTCAACCAACACAAGCCGTCAGCCAAGTTACCAGTTGCCTCCCCCCCTCCCGGTGATATGGTGACATGTTGGTTCATTTACCCTTCAACTTCAGGCTGAGGGTACAGCAGCGGGAGATCAGTTGGCGACTTCCCCCCAAGGGCTGGGGTGCTTTAATTCGATCTTCAGCTCCCAGAATAAATAGGTAGGTAGGCAGGCAGGAAGATAATTTCAGAGGCCCTAAGCTGTCTCGGTGCGGCACCCCGCCTTCATTGCTAACCGGAAGACTATCAGAGTGCCCCCAACGGTGTCCCCTCATTCTCTGAAAATCCTCGGGTGGGAGCGGCGGTGTGGGGGGGGGGGGCGGTGTGGGTGACCTGTTCCCGGAGCTGGGGGACGGGGCGACGGGCTGCAAAGGCCCGTGCTCCGGGAACGGGGCCTCCGTTGGGTCAGCCACGGGGGACAAGGCGCACCCCACCTGCCCACCCGAAAACGAGGATCTCCGTATCTCTTGGTACCTCCAGAGGGCCGAGCTGCGGCAGATCAAACACAGCAGCAGCACTGGCACCTCCCAAGCGGACATGGTGCCGGCGCCACCTTGGCCCAACGGTCTGAGCCGCCAGGCCCGCCACGCGCGGCGCCAAGGGGTGGGGGAGTGGGAGGGAGGGAGAAGGACCGGGGTCGGGGGGTGGGGGATGAAGCAGGGTGCACTTGTGCGGGGTGGCCTGAAATTGAGCCGATGTGCGAACATATAAACCAGATTTTAGGGAAGGGATAGCAAACTGACAAATCTGAGTTTGTCACACGAAGGTGACATGTTTAAATTTAGCCTGTCTTGTAGCCCAAATATTCATGTGACTGTATATAACCACTGCCACAGTAAATGCATTTCTGGCTGTACTTTCCCGGGAGCAGATAAGCCATACATTTTTAAAAAAATGAACAGAAAAGAATAGTAATCAGCGTGCTTACTGAGTACTTCGTGTATGCCCAACACTCCGTCTTGCACTTTTGAACGAAATATAAAACAGCGTTGTTTATAAAGAATCTAATTTTGCGATGAGGTAAACACTGGCTATCACACAGTGTGTTTTTTGACTTGTTTGTAGTCCACACAATCTGGATCCTCTGTCATCTGGATTCTGTGTCAACAGTGCTCAGCAATTTAACGTAAACCGTAAAATACTGAGGTGAGTTTTTGAGGACCCCTAGAGAACACGACAATAGTATACAATATAAGAGACACTACATATAATGTGATTCTATTCCCATTTTTTTAAAGCAAATTTTACCAGAACTGGACATCATAGTTGAGTTGGGTTGTGTCTGAAAGAGTATTAAACCGACCGCAGGTGGGTGCACTCTGCAATCCGGCCCAACAGAAGCACGAGGGGGCAGTACACAATACCAGCGTCCATTGCTAGGGTGCCAACTCAGGCCTCACGAGAGCAAGTCGCACAGCTTTAAACTGTAAAGAGTGTAGCTGAAGTGGCAGAGTGCTTGCCAAGCATGTGGAAGGCCCTGGGCTGGATCCCCAGCACTGCAAATCCTATAAAATGAAGAGTACCCACTACCCACATTGTAAGATTAGCAAACAGTGCCCCGCATTATCTGCATATAATATTAGAGGTAGTAACCTACTCTTTCTCTGCGCCTCTGTTACTCATGTGTAAGATGAAACAGGTTAGGCCTCTGCTTGATCTCTGTTCTTCCTAATTCGATACTTTCCACCGTTATTGCTTCACTTCTGAGTTTTCCTTTTTTGAGTCCAGTCTCCATCTTTGCTCTTCGACAACTTTTACTTTCAATTCCAAACCTATGCAGCCCAATTCCATACAGTTCGTATTTTGAAATCACTCTCTTTGTATTCGGTGCACGCCATTCCATTCCTGAACAAAAACAAACCTTCAAATTAAAAATAACACGCTTTTAGAGACCGAAATCCGCAGACGGCCCAGACCGTGAGACAAGATTTCGTCGCTGTGGCGCAAAGCGTTGCATGACGGGAGTCGGAGTCCAATGCTCCTCAACGCACGCACCTCCGCGTCTCACCCATTTGAAAGCCTGAGGAAGAGGATAGGCGGGGCAAGGAGGGCGAAGCGCGCTCGAAGCCCCGCCCCCGCCCCGTCCTCTCGCGGGGTTCGTCCCAGAGTGGCGCTTCAGGCCGCGGAAGGGGCGTGGCCTCGGCCCTGTCTGGCGGCGGTTGTTACCGCCGCGGCCCTTCTCGCGGGTGGTGCTGCTAAGGCCGGCCTGCGCGGGGCAGTCATGGTCTCTCCTTGAGCCGGCCGCGGCGGCGACGGGGCGGGGCCTGGCGGGAGGGCGGTGGCCGGGCGGGGGCGGGGGCGGGGGCGGGGCCGGCCTCTGGCTCCTTCTTCTCCGCATGTGGCTGACGGCCACGGAGCGCTTCGGTTCGCGCACCCTCGGCTCGCCTCGTCGCCTTCGGGCTCTCCTCGCTCCCCCAGAGCCATGTCGTTGGCCGAAACCAACCTGGCGGCAGCCTCCTTGCCCAACGGCGACTGCGGCCGCCCCAGGGCACCGCCGGGAGGGAACCGGGTGACGGTGGTGCTCGGCGCGCAGTGGGGGGACGAAGGCAAAGGGAAGGTGGTGGATCTGCTGGCGCAGGACGCCGACATCGTGTGCCGCTGCCAGGTGAGGCGTGGGGCTTCGAGCGGAGCCGGCCCGGGAGCGCAGGCCGAAGCGAGGTGTCACCTTGAGGCCGTCTCCCTAGGCGACGCGGAGAAATGGCGGGAGGTGAGGGACCTCCAACCCGGAGTCCCGCGGGGGAGATCCCGCCGCGCGTCTGGAAGGATGCGCCGAGGCTGCACACCTCCAGCGTTTGGTCGAGCGGCCGGTGCCCAGCTCTAGGGCCGGCGCTGGAACGGGTGGGATTCGGGCTGAGTGTGCGAGGCTCCCGCCCGGGGCCTGTGCCCCAGTCTCAGCTCGGCGCGGGGACCCCCGGCGCAGACGCCTCTTCTGCCCATCGTCCACCCGCCCCGGGCTGCCGGGTGGGAGCGATTATTCCCCAACGCCCCGAGACCCGGGCTCGCCACTGCCCCTCCTGCAGGCCCCAGCCCGGGGGAGCTCCGCATCCTCCGGGCTGCTGTGTTGACATCAGAACCCACCTCGGGGCTTTGGGACTCTTAAAGGGCCCAGCCTTTTGTTTTTTACTCCGTAACTCATCAGTTAATGTGGAGGGGAGATTATTTATCCACTCCGTTAGAAAGAGTGAAGCAACTAGGTAAATGAATGCCAGATCGGGTATTTAGAAATATTTACTTTGTTGTGGTCTCATAGAAAGTTCACTTTCGGAAATGGAGTGGTAATGCTCTTCCTACTGGGAGACACGTGGTTTTCAGTCCCAGCTTTCTTCCTATTTGTTTGCTTTGAACCAGCCTGGAGGCTAGGCCTCTGTGGAGGCGGTCAGATAACTGCCACCCGGTTTCAAAATTCGGATGAGCAGCAACATCCACGTTGAAAACAAAATGTAGTTTTGTGGCTCAAGTTAACTGCAGTCCGTTTAGATTAAAGGAATGTTTCTTGTTCCTGAAAACACAGCACAATGTGATGGTGCCTGTATATGTTCTAACAAGTGAGTAATGGAAAAAAGTTTTTTTAACTTAAAATTAAACACCATTTGAGCATGCAGAAATAAGAAAATTACAGATATGGAAAAAAATAAGTACAAATATTTTGACTTAGAGCATGGATTTTTTCCCCCCTTCATTATTTTCTTTCTCATGCAGAAATGCACCCTGCCCATTTCTTGGCAAGGCAGCACTTACTTAGGTTACACCACGTTAAGCACAAACTCACCCTCCCAGCCTTCTATTCCTGCCTGCTGGCAACATAAATACTCACTGGTGCTTCCAAAGATGCTGCTGCTGCCTGGGGAGCTGCCAGGAGCCCAGCCCTCACCTGCATTTTTCCTAAAATTGAGGTTGGCCATGATATGAAAGAAAATGTAAAAGAACAACCAACTCCCTTGTTGGGTAGAAGGAGAGGCTGAGGCCTATTTTCCCCTTTCCTGGTCTTCTCATTATCCCCTTTACCTTGAAATAGTGTATTTAGGTTGAGTTACATGATGGTGTCTGTTGTTTGAGGAATGTAACCATTACAGTATTTGTTTTTTTTACCCCATTTTTACAGTATTTATTTTAAAAGATCTTCAACTTTAATATTGCCTTGGAAATTAGTAGATAAGTTCAGAGGTGCTTTGGGGATACTAAGAAGGTAGTTTTAAGGGAAGTCATGGACGAATCTGATCTACTGCCCTTGAAAAATCTAGAGAAGTAGTTAAGAAGAAGCAATGTTTGTTTCAAAATATTAGCCGAAGACAGTGGAGAAATAGGAATGAGGCTCATTAGGCAGACTTTGCCCACTCATAAACTTTTTACTTTCTACCTTCCTTATGTAATCTTTATCTTCTTGTGCCTTTTAAGAGCATGTCAGTAAGATTCTTATTAGTGTCCGTAGCCATGAATAGGTAAGTAATAGCTATAAACGTATCTGTTTTTGTCATTCACTTTGGTGACTTGATATATTGCGCCAGCCCTAGGAACAGTCTACTTGATGTTCTCCTAGGTTATAAAATTAAAGAATAGGAAACATTGAAATCCCTGTTGTGTATAGGGAACTGGAGAAAGTCAATGTTAGCTTGGATTGATTACTTTGTTTGATGTTTTAAGTTTTGTGTTATTCAAAGTATGTACTTTGTTAATTATTTTGCCCTAAATGTCATGTACCCAGTTTTTTTTCCAGCATTGTTTCTCCGTGATGTATCCATATTTCAACAGTGTAATAGTTTATCCCAATACAGAAATCATAGTTTGAAATGTAGGTTTAAGATGAAAAAAAAAAAAAAGCCCTAGCATCTAACTGTAGATATAAGTATATAAAATGCCTTTTTGGAAAGAATAAATGAAACGCTAATGGCATTTTCAAAATTACAGCACTTGAGGCCTGAATCTATCAAGATATATGGGGAGTTATTTATAACTTTGTAGGTATGCTAGATCCATTAATAGGTGTTTAGGACTCGAATCAAAGGACAGCCACCGCTGATGCCTTTATTTTAAATCAATATGTCTTTTAAGAAAAGAGAAGAATTAAGTATATGACCAACTCCAGACACTGATCCTTCATCCAGTAAGTGCATATGAGTATCGACCGGGAACCGGGATGATTTTAACCATGGAGTGAGAAAGCTGAAAAAATTTAGAAATTATATTCACAGGAAGCTCACAGGCTAGTAGGTAACTCCTGTACATAGGCCCAGGTGGGCTTGAAGAAGGGTACTAGTGCAGGGTTTTCAAGAAGTTTTAATTGTTTTTAATGGGAAGATTTTATGGCAGCACAAAAGTAATTTTGTTAGGAAGCCTATTGTTTTCACCCCCAAATCCTCTCAAATAACATACTCTAATTTTGTTGTTATTTGTTGAATAGAAAATACAAAGGCTTTTTAACTGTAGCAGCTTTATACCAGGCGTTAAGCAAAGGCTTATTTATTGTCCTTCCAGGATAAAACAAACAAAGGAAAACTTTGGTGGTCTTGGTTACAGTGACAGACATGCATTTGCTTGTGATCAGGAAAAACTAGGGCAGTAATCCTTTTCTTTTTTTTAGCCCACCCTCCCCACCAGAGTTCTAAAGTAATTTAGAGAGAAAGTTTTAGCTAAAATTAATTATAGAAAGAAAGTACCTCCTATTATTGCTGGATATGAAAGTTTAGCATAAAAATAATCACAGGGAAAAAATGTTACAAATTTGCAGCTAGAAGCGGGTACTTGCAGAAGGCTCAGAATCCAGCCATGAATGGGTGAAATAGCAGGAACATACCAGCAATAGAAATTTCTGCTGGGTTATAAAAGGTGAAAGGTTATTTGAAAGGAAATAACTTTAGCATTATCTAATGCTTTGACCTTGTACATAGCTAAAATATCTTTCTATAATTTTGAGGATGGTAGAGATGTGAGCAATTCTTTGAAAGTTTATCACTCAGGATGTGTCATTTATTGAGTATTTAAGTCTGTTGCATTAGTGTATATGCTTTCTTCCTAAGACATGAAGTTTTAAGTTGTAGGAGAGCATCCCAGTGTTATTTTTTCTTGACCAAATTATTCTGTTTCTTTTGTTTTGGTAAAAATGAGTAGATTGGTTGGATACATTCATGGATCTCTAGGAAAAACTTTTGCCTAGAACAAACCTAGAGTAACCCCCTAAATCGATCTGTACCTAATAGCTTTCTTACTGTAACCAGATACATATCCAGTTATATTATCTCTTGGGAGCTGTGTTAGATTTTTTGACATCAAAGATTAATATGGATGAGATATATATTGATAAGTGAAAATTGGTGATATTTAGAATAGTCGTCAGTAGAAATGGGACATTGAAATACTGAGTATTGGCTGGTGCAGGCATTGAAGAATAGCAGCCAACAAAGGGAAATCCCTTGTCTGCTTTCACGGCAGGGTGGAATGGTTCTTCACCTTGACCCAGACTTTATAAATTTGTTGTAATAAGATTCTTCTTTAACAAAAAGTAAGACCACCCATGAAGCTTCTAAGAATGATTTTATTTATATTATTATGATGATTTTTTTTGAGACAGGGTCTTGCTCTGTAGCCCAGGCTGGTCCTCAACTCACTATGGAGCCAAGGCTGGTCTTGAACTCATGGCAGTCCTCCTGCCTCAGCCTCCCGAATGCTGGGATTACAGGCGTGCACCACCACACCCAGCTTATGTGGTGCTGGGGAATCGAACTTGGGTACTTAGCGCTTGACATAGTATTTGCGAGGCAGGCGCTTCAACTGCTGAGCCATTTCTCCAGCCCCCTGATTTTATTTATATAATCTTTTTCAAAAAGCCTTTTTAAAGGAAGGGTGTTATTAGCAATCAAGCTTTTCAGTGTATGTAATGATTAAGTGAATTTTTATTAAACGTGATAGCGTCACTGGTTTATACATTTTTGGTGTGTATATCTTTGGTGTATATATAGCCCTGTGGGAACTAGAGGTTGGTAACTAGAGTCTCAAGCAGAAGTCTAAGATCCTCCACAGTGTTCTTTTTCACTTTCACTGTGAGTTACAATGGCAGTTTTTGGTATGAAAATACAAAGTATCTGGCAGTGTCATTTGTGTGACACGTGATTCTGAGGCTAGAAGTAACTATAATAATGTAAAATAATCTAAGTGTGTGTATCTTCCAAAGATAGCTGAGCAGAGCACATGCATGTTTTTATTTAAAAATTCAGATACCTGTATATATTTTCTCTATTTAGTGTGTCTGGTTACTCCTTAATAGTTTAATCACTTTACTGGTAGTAACTTAATCTGGTCTACTTTGGAATTATAAGCAAATTGCAGTTATAGGAATGCCATCATACCAAAGTAGCCATTGTTTCTATGACTTATTGTTGTGGGTTCACAAGTACTTTAATTTTGGTGAAGAGTGAAATGTTTCATCTGGAAAGGAGTAGATTCAGGTCTCAGTCTTTACTAAGAAAGCCACATAGGTAATAAGCTTTGACTTAAAAGATTGACAGGTTCTCAGGAAGCTTGAAGACTATACAAGGAGTAGCCCCTTTTGTTGATTGCTGGGGTATTTTAAGGGAACAGGGTCTGAGGTGTTGCGACTCGTTGCTGAAATCCACAGTGGTAGCTCTGACTTTTTGATTGGTGTTCATTTGGAGCTCTGAAATCACATTACTGTTGTCTTCATGTATTCAGAGCAAAAGGGATAAAAAGAATTTTAATTTTAGAGCCTTATTGGTTTGAAAATGCTTCTGGACCATGTGCAAGAAATGGTCATCCCTTGACACTTGTGCCTCTGCTGTTGCTGTAAAAGATAGCATTGCTTTAGGATGGGAATCATTGCCTTCATCTCCTTCACCATGGCCGGAGCTGCTTGGTGATGTGCAGAGGGGACCGATTTAGCTGAAGGGGAAGGCCTGATATCAAACTAAGTTAAGAATCAAGTGATTTTTGCAGACTCATTTACTTCCGGACTTTATTTTTAACCTCCCCCGAACCTTTCGAACTTTGTAATTAGAAACTAATATGAATTAATATCAGTACTGAAGAATGAACCTAGAACCTTTGCGCTGAGCCACATCCCCAACCCTTTTTAAATTTTCTGTTTTTAAACAGGGCTTTTAAGTCACCCAAGCTGGGCTCAAACTTGTGATCCTCTAGCTTTAGCCTCATCGGAGTGTTGAGATTCTAGGATTGTACCACCTCATCCTGCTTAGATCTACATTTCTTGATCTGAACTTTTAGTCTGAAATTGGGCCTGTTGGCCTGTAGTTCTGAGGAGCCACTGAAAGAAAATCCAAAACACTTGTCTTCTGACTTTCTTAAACTTAACATCAAATAAGGAAGACAGGAGCATGATGGAAAAATGAAGAATAATTATAAAAAATACTATTACATCATCCCTGTATCCTGCAGTACTATATTTTAAAGAATTGTCTATGACAGTGAAAAGTGTTTTCAAAATTTAGCATTTAATTTTACTTATATGTACTTTTCACTTCTACAAGATGTGAACTCTGCCAAATGTATATATCCTATGTAGTAATGCAGGCCTGATGAACCTGCGGCCCATCATCTTTTTTTTTTTTTTGAGTGAAGAGGAATTGTCACATATATATAATCGTTAATGTATATATGTAAATACTAAAATTTCTTTTAAAAATCTTTCATTATAACATTGAAAAAAATCAAAAGTAAATACATACAGGGACCCCACGGTTAGACCACCTGTGGTAATGAGCTTATTTGAATTATGTGGAGTCTTTGCAAATATGGAAAGAAGCTGTCAGGAAGTGTAATGGGGATTTGTTTGGTCAAAGAGAGTGATAAGCCTGAGAGTGGCTGCAGACCAAGGCTGTTTGGTAGATGTCAGCTGCTAGAACTGGTAGCCCTTCTAGATACTACCTGTAGGTGACTGGTATTTTATACTTGAATTAAAATATCCAAGAGAGCTGGTGTCCCTCTCTGGATTGATCACTGGCCAGGGACACGATTACTGTGATTTGGAAAGTAAGGGGAAAGCAGAGGACTAAAAGCTGACTGGGAGTTAATGTCATATAGGAGAATAACAGGTGAAGAAACAGTCATTTGTAAATTGTTTTCCAGTAGTCTTTTTTTTTCAGTCTGTTTACATTCACTTCCTAGCTTCTCACCCCCATTCCCCTCAAATCTGTCATCTCTACCTTTTTTTAAAACTTACTTACAAATATTTTAGGTTTTGCATATAGGAGAAACCATGTGGTGTTTTAGTTTCTGTGCCTACTTAGCATTACATTTTAAGTCCATCCATTTTCATGTAAATGGCATGGTTTCTTGTTATGGCTGAATAATATTCCATTGTGTGTGTGTGTGTGTGTGTGTGTGTGTGTGTGTGTGTGTTTGTCCCGTTTTCTTTATTCATTTGTCTGTTGATGAGCATCTAGGTTGCCTCCAGAGCTTAGCTGTTGTGAATTGAGCTGCCGTAAACATGGTGTTCATGTGTCTCTATAGTATTATGTCTTTAACGATTTTAGGAGCATACTTCCTGGACAGGTATTGCTAGTCAAATGAAATTGCCTTTATTTTTGGGGAATCTCCATACTGGTTTTCATAACAGTTGTGTTATCAATCAGTTGAGGGTTCTTTTGCTTGTTTCAGATAGAAATCACAAATCAGCAAAGTGCAGCTCTGCTCATAGCCTTGATGCCACCAGTTAAAACTGAATATCATTGGTTGACACTGCCAGTTGTTGGCTTTGAAGCTGTGAGTTGCCACTGTGATGCCAGCTTGTGCTGGACACCATCTCTGCTGCCAGCACCATCAACCAATCCTGCCAGGTACTGTCACTGCCAGTAGCTGCAGTGCAGTGCCAGCTTGTGCTAGAGCCATGAGCTGTCCCTGTTGTCTGACTGCTGGCTTCTGGAGCACTTCAGAGTCAATAGCCCCTAGTATTTTTAGCTCTTTTAAAGCAGCCACTCTGTCGCACACTTACTAGATATTCTGAGCACACACTACCTGAGAAGTAAGTGATAAGCAAATTTGCAGGACTTTGTTTGAACAGATCCTGGGCTACAGCGCCCAGGGGTCAGCATACAACGTGAACCCTCCAAGACTAACCTGAGCCATGTGAAAGGACAGCCACAGGTATGGGATTGCTCCACATTCCAGTCTGCCAATTGGCTACACCTTAATTTTGCTACATAGTTTAAGTTCAAGTGGAGCAGCCTGGGGGGACAGAGGTGGGTGTCTAAGATGATGGCAGCTAAAGGGCAGTTTTAATGATAGATGTCATGTCTAGTGGAAAATGGCAGCCAAAGTGGGAGAGGTGGCTAAACCACAATTTTCCTGGGGTCTGCGAACTTGAGAATTAACAGTGGGTCCAGATTGTACCCTCTTTGCTTTTAGTTGTTGTCTAAGTTACTTTTTCGTTGCTGTGACTTAATACCCGACACCCACAAATTTAGGAAAGGTTTATTTTAGTTCACAGTTTCATATGGTCACAGTCCATTCGGGGCGGCTGGCAGCAATCAAAGTACAGGACAGAGGCAGAGGTGGAGGCAGCTTCTCAGGACATCATCACAGACAGGAAGGCAAACTGAGACCAGTTGAGACTAGTCCCAGTCCTCCAGGAAGGCAGGTGCGGCTTGTATGTCCTTTCAGATCTTCGCCCAGTAATTAGTCCCTCCTGCATCCAGGTGTGGCCACTACACACCGTTAATCCTAACTCACACGCCCTTAGTCTTAACTGTAATCCACGCCTCCAGACTAGATCCCGATCCACCAACATCACGTGGTCCATAGACAATCCATAACATTAAGATACATGAGACTTTTGGGGGACACTCCAGATCCTAACTACATCTGGGGTGATGAGTATGGTCTAGAGGGGTGCAGTAGTTGACAGCCAAGCTGCATCTCCAGTTGGAGTAGCCCAAAGAGTGGCGCTGAAGTAACCCTCGAGGAGATGGGAGGATATAGAGTCAGGCCGTCTGTTACAGTTTGGACCTAGAGTGTTCTTT
The DNA here is from genome assembly GCA_004027205.1 of Ctenodactylus gundi. Taxonomy (NCBI): domain Eukaryota; kingdom Metazoa; phylum Chordata; class Mammalia; order Rodentia; family Ctenodactylidae; genus Ctenodactylus; species Ctenodactylus gundi. The sequence continues at coordinate 136,425 of PVKB01003794.1, forward strand.
AAAAGCTCCATGTTTTTTTGGATACTGTGTACTGTTGAGAGATAGGGTCTGGCTGGAATGGGGTGCTTGGGTTTTGACCTGGTGGAGGGGTGTGTGCTGGTTCCGCCCTTCCTGTGGGACTTGGCTGTGTTCACTGTGACATGAGGAGCTCTTTCTCTGTCCCTGGCCCCACTGTGTGGATCCACCATTCCAAGCCACCCACCAGTGAGTGGACAATGACTTTCCGAAACTGTGAGCTAAAATAAGTCTTTCCTGTCTTAAGTTGTGAAGGTCGGGTATTCTGTCCCAGCAGTGAGAAAGTAACTAAGATACTATCCCAGTGCCTTCTTGAGGGGAAGGGGGTACAACAGGAGCAAAGGAAGGAAGTGAAAAGGGGAGGAGTGAGACAGCCCTCAGAAAAGCTCTGCTTTCCTCTAGTGCCCTGAAAAGGAGCTTGGAGAGGCAGGTGCTTCTCGCCTTGTTTTTGTTCTCACTAACAGTGTAGAGGGAATTCCCCCCACCTCCCCACCTGCATCCTACTCAGCATCTGTTGCTTTGTGTGTTCTTGTTGTTTGCCATTCTTACTGGAGTCAGATGGAATGTGAGTTGTTATGACTCAAATTTTTGTAGTAACTAAAGGTGATAAACAGTTTTTCATGTGTGTATTGGCCATTAATGCTTTTGCTCAGTTTTTGATAAAAGCATTTGTTTTTTGGAGGGCAAGTTAATATTTGCTACTTATTTATGTGCTCTAAATATTAGCCCTTTATCAGAACAGTAGCTGGCAGGTTTTTTTTTTTTTTTTCTATTTTGATGTACAGGTCTCTGTCTATAGTCCAGGCAGGTCCTGAACTATGTTGCTCAGGCTGGCCTTCAACTCACAGCAGTCTTCTTGCCACAGCCTCCAGAGTGCTAGGATTACAGGCATGTGCAATCACAGCCAGCTTATGCAGTGCTGGGAACTGAACCCAGGGACTTGTGCTTACTAGGCAAATGCTTTAACCACAGTGCTAACCTCCCAGCCCTTGTTGATTCTCGATAGCATTTCCTATGTTGTTAGAGTTCCATTTAGGAAGTCCTGCCTATACCTGTTATTTTCCAGCAGTTTCAAAATTTCTATTTTTATATCTAAGTCTGATCCATTTGGATTTGGTTTTTGTATACACTCTGAAAGGAATGGGTCTAATATCAGTTGTTTCATGAGAATAACCAGTTTCCCTAACAACATTTGTTCTCTCTCTTTTTCTTTTTAAAACATGTTTTTGGTGCCTTTGTCAAAAATCAGATGGTTAAAGGTGCATAGGGTTGTTTCTGGGTCTCCTGTTTTGTTCCATTGGTCTGCATGTCTTTGTGTATGTATGTGTGTGTTCGTATGCTCACAAAAGAGAATCATACTGTTTTTGTTATGATAGCTTTGTAGTATAACTTAATCTGGAATTGTGATACCTCTCACTTTGCTTGTTTTATTTGGGATTGCTTTACCTGATCTAATTCTATATGAAATTTAGGATTTTCTTTTCTAGTCCTTTGAAGAATGTTGTTGGTATATTAATAAAGATTGCATTAAAACTTATAGATCACTTTTGGCAATATAGTCATTTTAGTAGTGCTAACTCTGCCTTTCCAGGAACAAGGAATGTCAGATTGCTCTTAAGTTTCTTTTTGTCAGAGTTCTGTAGTTTTTATTATGGAAGTCTTAATATACCTTTGTTGCTAGATTGATTCCTAAATTTAAAAACTATTGTTAATTTTTTTTTTGATTTCGTTCTTAGTGGAGTCATTATTATGTACAGAAATACTGTTGATTTGTGTGTGCCTGATTCAATGTTAAGTTTTCATACCTCATCTAATACATGGCCCTAGGGGACAAATAAAAATAGTTATTTTTCTCTCCTGAGTTGTTTATGAGGTGATATATTTAAAAATATATATTTTTATGTATAATATATATAACACTTCTGTGATTTCATTGTGGTTATTATCATCATTATTCCTTGTTTAAAATATCATTTAAGATTAGGCTTTTGTTACACAAGAGCATTGTCATGCCCTACCAAAGTAATTGTTTAATTAAATGATTAGTGTATTTGTAAAAAATAATTTAGTATAAATTAGACTTATGTAATTAAAATTACAGAATAAATGGTTTCTTCTTTATATTGAAGAAGAGCACACAGTAGGTTTAAAAAAAAAAGGCTTAGATGCCAAGTGACTTGCTTCTTCAAAATGATTGAGAGCAGAAGTATTTTGAATTAGACTTTGAATTTGTGCATGAAACAAAGTTTCATGGTATGGAATTTTCCACTGGCAGCACCATGTTGGTGCTCAAAGTTTTAGATTTTGTTGCTTGTCTCAAAATTAACAATACTTTTACAATAACTTAGTAAAGATTTGTTAAATTTTGTAATTTGTAACCACTTAGAAATAAACAATTACAATAATAACGAATTGGCATTTTCCTGGGAACTTATGTTTTAGGTTAAGATCAGTATATTCTTTTGATGTATAATACATTTTTAGGATTGTCAGAATTGTGATAAACTTGCCTATAAGATAACAGGAAATTTATGGCAAAAGATTGGAAGCAATCCACATGCCTCTCTTTAGGGGACTTTAGTAAATTGTTATCTGTTGAAAAGCAAAAGGACATCATACAACTGCTAGAAGAATGAGGTGACTATTTTCAGAGTTACAGGATGACCTCGAAAATTTGTGGGGTAAATAAAGCAAGGTTATGGGTATACAGGAGGCCTTGTGTTTTATCAAAAAAATACAAAGCAAGAAATAAAAGACAAGTAAGCTCCCAAATGTATGTAGTTTGCTGACATTTATACAAATGAATAGTATAATGTATGTGGTTTTTAAGCATAAAATATCTTAGAAAGATGATCAAAAACTTATGGTAATGGGTGTCTTTTAACAAGTATCTGAAAATGGAAGACCTCAGATTTTTTTGTGCACACTTCTGTGGCTTTTGGACTCTGATGTACATGCACTTGTTATCTAGTAAGAAAAAAATAGTAAAAAAAGTGTCTTCTGTTTCATTGTTGATGGCGTGTGAAGTAGTTGCCATTTAGGGCTCCCTGTCTTCTCTGCCCTAATACTTGTCTTATGGACTGTCATTTTTTTAAAAAAAGTACTTCAATCTTAAAGGTTTGCTTTTATTATATAGTTAAAAATAGTATAACCAAGAATTTTTTTAACATGACTTTCTGGCATTTTTTTGTGAGTTCTTAATTAGTGATGATTCTGTAAAAAGTAACATTCTGTTGGGCTGGGGTATAGTTAGTGGTGCAGGTTCAAGGCCCTGGGTTTAGTTCCCCAGCACCACATAAGCTGGGCGTGGTGTCACATGCCTGTAATCCCAGCAGCTGGGAAGCTGAGGCAGTAAGATTGCTCTGAGTTCTAGGCCAGCCCCAGGGTATATTATACATAGTGAGTTCAAGACCAACCTGGTCTACAGAGCAAGATCCTTTCTCAAACACAAAAACCAAACAGTTCTGTCAAAACTAGCCTTGTAATCAAGATTAGATAAGCTAGTAAGTCTCAGGAGATACAGTTTCAATTGGTATTTGCTTAATGTCACACATGATGCCATTAAAAGTTGTTGTATGTCCTGATTTGCTCATAAGTTGTTGATATTTTGTACAAGTTTAGCCATACATAGTTGATTTGTGTTTTCTTTCGTGTTTTTAACTTAAAAGTTAGAAAAATTATCTGGTCACTTAATATTCATTTTTATACCTGATTTCTCTATTTTTTTCACTTTATTGTTAAGGTAGGCATAAGCTTCATAGAGTAGAAGTTTCACTGTGGCTTTGCAGTATTATTCTGAGCATTAAAGATTTCATGGCTCAGTGTGTTACCTTATCCAGTGATGAATGGGTTCTAGCTATCTGTCATTAGCCAAGTAAATGTGAAAGACTGATTTGTAAGTTAGGCTTAGGATAATTAATATTTAGGTAATTTACTTGGGAGACATCCTCAATCTCTATAAGAGTACAAATTTCAAATCTCAGAGTTGTTTGACATACTCTAAGGACAATGGGAATTTTGTGAACATTTCCATTGATGATTTTTTTTCTTTTTTTTTTCTTTGAGACAGGATCTCTCTTTGTAGTTCAGGTTGGATCTAAACTCACTATGTCACCCTGGGCTGGCCTCAAACTCCTGGCAGTCCCATGTCTCAGCTTCCCAAGTGCTGTTTTGTCTTTTTTTCCATCTTCGAGATTTTTTTGTGTATGTATGTTTATAGGTAATTAATGGATAATTAACTAGATTGTTATGTAGTGCCAAAAATAGACTAATTGTTTTGTGTATTTTTTCATTATTTTCCTTTAAAAAAAGAGTAACTTTTTATCTTCTAGAAACCTGAGTTCTCCAATTTCTTGATCTCCTTAAGGTAGTCACTTAGGTTTACTACAGTGAGCAAAGGAAACAAAGCATTATAAAGCCTTTAACTAATCAGTGTACAGGGTAAATACTTGAGCTTCCTTAAATTATACCTCCATTTTAGCAGGATTTCATTAACTCACTTTGGAAGAAGGTATGTTTTTGCCATACTTATTATCAGACTCAGTTTTCCCTTTCTTATATTTCAGGGAGGAAATAATGCTGGCCATACAGTTGTTGTAGATTCTGTGGAATATGATTTTCACCTTTTACCCAGTGGAATAATTAATCCAAATGTTACTGCATTCATTGGTAAGTATTTAAACTGAACTGTTTGGAGATTGATAGTGGTATTTATTTTTCAATACCAGAATAATATGGTTCATTTGTCCTTTATTAGTTTTGACCATGATAACTTCTACAATATGCCTAATTTTATGGCTATTTGTAATTCCTTCAGGTCTTTTAGTAGTAATATTTTTTGAAATGATTACTTTATATACATCTGTTAACATTGGCAATCTTAGGTCTATAAAGAAATATTAGATCACTGGGGCTGGAGGAATGGCACAGTGGTTAAAGCACTTGCCTTGTACCCATAATTACCCAGCACTTGGGAAGCTGAGGAAGGCAAATTGTCCAGAGTCCAAGGCCAGCCTGGGCTACAGAGCAAGACCCTGTTTCAAAGAAGAAGAAGAAGAAGAAGAAGAAGAAGAAGAAGAAGAAGAAGTAGTAGTAGAAGATCATTAAATCAGTTTTCCATATGTTTTTAATTGTGACTCACCATAAGAAAAAATTGGTTCTGATCCCATATGACAATCAGTGCAATTTGATATTTTTTATTTTACTTTCTTAATTTCTAAAAATGCTAATCACACATTCATTTTATCTCAGGACCACTAATAGTATGATTCCCCAATTTGAATGACATTGATGTAGTATACTGTGACTCAAACTACATAAGTTTTTCAAAGTATTATCTTTTGTTTCTAAGTTATATTCAAGTTACATTGAGGGTAATTTTAGTGTTTTATATGTTATATATTCTACATGGTGTCCCAGAGGTTGCTATGCATATAAAATTATTAAAAATGCAAAATATGATTTAAATACTTGTTTTCCCATGATTAATTTGTAATGATATGTGAAGTAACACTAATGCTGTGAGGAAAATTAGTCAAACACCAAATTCAATACACAGGTGTCAAAAAGTTGACATACATAGGAAAAAATGAAGAAACTTTGGGGGGCACCCAGTGTTACATATTTACATTAAGCAATTGTTTAAAACTTAGGTTCATTATTGTGGCAGCTCCTTGGTAAATCAGAATGTCCCATTAATTTAAGTATCTTACTCTTCAACTATTCTAGGAAAAGGGTTGCTATAGATGTGTTATATTTTTAATATTTTATATAATTTTAACATTTATATTTATGTATTATGTGTATATATTTTCACATTTTATATATACATGCCTATATTGTAATTATAAATGTTTAAGTTTGGGAATTATTTTCCTTCAGGAAATGGTGTAGTAATTCATTTGCCTGGATTGTTTGAAGAAGCAGAGAAAAATGTTCAAAAAGGAAAAGGTATGAAGGAATAAATCCAACTTTTAACCTGTTGGGTTTTTTTGTTTTGTTTTTATAGCATCTTATGTCAGACAGTATTTTTCTCTTAAAATTTCAGGTTCTTGTAGGACAAAGTTTTTGATGTCAATTACTAAATTTCATTCATTATAATCAGTATTCTAAACAAATAAAACAATAATGCCCTTGTGTGGTCCTGATATTTTTATATATTGTTCACCAGCAAATTAAAGATAGCTTTTAAAAGAAATATTAGATGTCATCAAAGGTAACAATTTTTATTTTGCATTATTTTATTTTTTTGAATTGTTAGGGATCAAACCCAAAAGGCTTTGCGCATGCCAGGAAGCCACTTTGCTACTCAGCTATATCTCTACATATATATATATATATATATATATATATATGTTTCCAGGTCCCATCCCTGTGATCCTCTCATCCTCAGTGTTCTACCTCTTCCAGGTTTAAGCCACCATCACACGACTGTCATCCAGTCTGCTACATGCCTGTCTTCCACCACATACCCAATCCACTCCTCCAGGCCCCCAGCTCCCAGCAGCACGTGGTTCTATAGACAGTCCATAACATCCCATTACATGAGACTTTTGGAGAATATTCCAGATCCAAACCACAATAATGTCGTTCCTAAAATTAACTCCCTTGTCTTAAATTTCCCCTCTACTAGGTATATAACTCCTTATGCTTATGCCCAGCAAAAATATTTTTCTACATTTTGCCTTTGCTTTCCTACAAGTATTTAGTGTAGAAGTGACTGGTCTAAGAATAGAGTTTTTTAGTGCAAAATATTTGGATAGATAATAGAGTGAATGAGTTTGTATATTGAATAAATGACAGATGAGAAAACAACATACAGTTTCCTATGGAAAAGGAAAAAAATGCCAAAGTGATTATTTCAGTAACGAAATACTTTTAGGCATTGTATTTATAAAGAAATTAAGATTAAAAAACTGTTGTAGGAATTTTGATGGAGTGTTTCTTTTCTCCCCTTTCCTGTAGGTCTAGAAGGCTGGGAAAAAAGGCTTATCATATCTGACAGAGCTCATATTGGTAAGGAGGGCATAACTTTTTATCAAGTCTGTCAAAATATTTGGTAACTAATTTTGTCTCTTATTTTCATTTAATGTAAGAAGGATAGATTACAATTGAGTTCCAAATACATAAGATCTTACTGTTTTTTTTAAATGCTGTTTTTTATTTTTGACAAAGAGTAGGCTGAAATAGGCCTGTTTCTGGAAAGTAGTTTTAGTTAAGCAAATGAATAACATAAGCAATATTTTGTCACATTTTGAAATATAAAGAACATTTATTTGTGCATATTAATTCTGTGTACCATTTGGCAACTCTTTGGAGTGACTCTTTACTTACAATGTACTAATTATTGTTTTTTATTCAGAATAGCCTTATCTTAAACAGATGATATTCTAAAATTAATTTTAAGCACCCTTAATTTTGGGATTTTCTTTCCTGTTATTATTTCTGAATTAATAGTATTGCTAATTAGCAGTGACATGATTCAGAGACAATAACTAGGAAAGAAAAACAAGAACTGTAAGTTATGTAATAAGGTTGTATATGATTGATCCAACCAAATTCAGACTGTATCTAAGTGTGTATGTATCTTGATACAGATGAAGCCATCAGAAAGGTTTGGTTTGAGAAGTGACTTTTAAGGCCTGAGAGATGGTCTATCAAGGTTCATTTGATCATTAATAGTAGAACGTGTGTTTCATATACATAAGATTGTTGATTCCATTTCCAGCACCCCCAAAAAAGAAAGAACAAGAAAACCAAGCTTAATTAAATGGTTCTATTATAACTACTAAGGATTTATAGTTACATTTAGTTTTAAAATTTTGAGTTCTCAAGGTGGAATTGATTTTTGTTTTGAATAGCTGGGCTGTAGAAAATGAAGTGATATTAAAAGCAACTTCAAATGAAGATAATTCTTTGTAAACAGTAGCCATAGAGGTGTAAGGCTCCATGCCGTGATGAGGCCTTAAGGAAGTAATTACTCTGATTATACAAATAGCTTCCTGGGGCCTAGAAAAACATTAGCTCTGCAAATTAATTTCTGGAAAATCTAGTTAATCTGCTTTGCCAGTTGCCTTTCTAACAACTTTGACAGTGGAAGATAAGATGTATTTCAGTACATTTACAGGTGTATTGGGGAGGAAGTTCTGAGGATTGAGCCCAGGGCTTTCACATTGAGTTACATTCCCCAGCCCATTCTTTATTTTTGGTTTTGAGACCAGAGGCTAGCTAAGGACTGGGAAGAATGCCTATTCTGTAACCAGAGGAGGCAGCATGGTGTAAGATCAAAGTGTAGACTGCAAAGGAAACACACAAAGAGTTTTGTCTTTTTCTTTAGGTATTGGGAATCCATTGAATTTTAAGGGCAAAGGAGTGATGACTGTCTTGGAAAAATGGTTTTGGCTGCATTAAATGATTTAGATTAGAGCGAGAGGAAGCATCCACAGTAAGATGTAGTTCTGGTAAGAGTTAATGGATGCTTGAGACTGGTGAGGAAGAAGAATGTGTCAATATGATCCTTAGATTTCTGGTGTCCAGAAATTGAGGTCAAAAGGATATTTTTGTAAACTGACCTTTTAGAATTTTGGAGTAAGGTGCTTCAAAATTAGCTATTTTTTTGGGGGGGAGGGGAAAACAGGGTCTCTCTCTCTCTCACCCTATAGTCCGGCTGATCTTGAATTCACTGTGTAGCCTTCACTTGCCTGAAGTACACAGAAGTCCTCCGGCCTTGGCCTCCCAAGTGCTGGGATTTATAGGTGTGTGCCTCTGCACCTGAGGATCAAACCCAAGGTTTTGTATTTGCCTGGCAAGTGCTCTAACCACTTAGCTATGCACCCCAGCCCCAGCCCCCCCTCCCCCAATTAGCCTTTTAATGACCTATTTTTAAAGTAGTATAGACTGCAGTAAATCAGAGTGAAAGGTCAGGTATATTTTCATTAATGTTGGCATTATAATCTTTAGTCCCAGTATTATCACTTCTTAAAATTTGTGTAATATGACATAATGAAGCAAAGCTGAAGGGATTCACAGCTTCAGTAGTTTGAAGTGCAGTATACTTCGTTTTGTATATTATCTTTGTTTCAGCAACAACAATGAAACTGCTTTATTTTCCCACAGTATTTGATTTTCATCAAGCAGCTGATGGTATCCAGGAACAACAGAGACAAGAACAAGCAGGAAAAAAGTATGATTTTTTTTTGTTGTTCTGTATAAACATATTCAGACCTTCATGTTTTAAATTCTCCAGAAGTTTTGAAACAATTAGAATATCCTGTGTAGTTCTCAGAAAAAAGCAGTAGGATTACAAAAACATATAGGAAATAGCATCAATAGAAACAGTCACATAGAACTTCATTCGTTGTGATATGTCCATAAGACCTGCATCCTTCTCATCTAACTGTTCTATTTGCTTTTAAGTTTGGGTACCACAAAAAAAGGCATTGGCCCAGTTTATTCTTCCAAAGCTGCTCGGAGTGGACTTCGGATGTGTGATCTTGTTTCTGACTTTGATGGCTTCTCTGAGAGGTAACTAATTTATATCTCAAATTGAAAGCATAAATTAATTTTTAGAATTTTTTTAGATCTGGGGTAAAAAATGGAAAAATTAGCATATTAAAGTAGTGATGGTTGACTTTTTATTATTATTGAAATATTAAAGTTATTTTCATTTCATCTAAGTCATCCTTAGTTTCATGTTTACTTCATAAAAAACAATGATGATGATATAATAGTTGTATCCCAAGAAAACAGTCATAATTTAAGAATTGGAATATAGAGACTTTACTAAGAAATTGAATAGCTCTAGGGAGAGTGGCAGTACTTTGGGTGTGGTCACTGTAGTTCAGAATCTTTTATTTTCCTTTGGTGCTGGGATTTAAGCCAGGGGTGCACAGCCATTGAGTTTATCTCCAGCCCTTTTTATTTTTTGTGTTGAAATAGGGTCTTACTAAGTTGGTCAGACTGGCCTCAAACTTGTGTTTTTTCTGCCTCAGCTTCCCTAGAAACTGGGATTACAGATGTGCAGCACCATGCCTGAATGTTCTGGGATCTTGATATTCAGATACTCAGGTTTATATCCTCTTTCCCAGAAATAGCCCCTGAGTCATGGTCAGTCATTGTGTACCAGGCATACTTTGAAAAATAGGAATAGCACGTTTGTACAGCCTCTCTGTAGAAAAATCTCCATAAGAAACACAGCAGTTGTCAAAAGCTGTGCTGTGACTCAGTGAGCTGGTTATGTATAATAATAATAAGTGACATAAAGACTCATAATCCACTGTATCCCTTTTCTACCACACAGTTTATATTTGTTTGCAGTGGCAAGGTACCTCCACGCGGTATCTTAGAGACTAAGCTAATTAATGTCTGCCTTTGTCTCTTTTATAGGCATGTAGACTATCATTCCCTTTTGTTTTCTACATTGTATAATTCAACTAATTCAGATTTAACTCCTTTATGTTAACAGAGCTCAGTCACTGTATTCTTCCTTACTTCCTACAAATGCGTCATCATAATTGTTAGTCCCAAATTTGAAAAGGATATCTTGAGTGTATCGTTAATTGATATGGCTCATCTCCATCATTAGATTTTATTTCTCAAAAAGTAACTCAAAAATCTTCAGGATTAATTATTGAATTAACTGCTTTGATACCAGGGACTGAATTATTTAAAGACTATCCCCAGAACCCAGGGAAAGAGGGGAGTATACTTGTTGTGCAGGAGGTTATTGGAAGATAGCTTTGAAATGGTGAGCAATAGCGTGAGGGGAACAGGGATTGGGGAACAGAGCTCTGCCTTCTGTCAATCACCAGTGGCATTAGAACCTAATAGGAGCTTGCTGGCTAGAGGTGGAGCTTTGTTCATTGCTTACCTCCTGCTGGTAGCTTATTTGTCCCAGTGGCTGACCCTGGGACTTGAGGGACCTCTGAGTTAAATAATGAATTTGAAATATTTTTAAAGAGAAGCTGGTTTCTTGATTTATCTGTATTTTTCAGGTTCAAAGTTCTAGCTAATCAGTACAAATCTATTTACCCTACTTTGGAGATTGACATTGAAGGTGAATTAGAGAAACTCAAGGTAATGCTTTCTGATGTTTTTAAATGTCCTTTCAAACACTTGTTTGCTAAAATGGCATACAGATCTTTCTTTAATTTCAGTTTCATAAATAAGAACTTACTTGAAGGAAGCTTACTAGTTCTGAACAGAGCGTGGTTGAGTGACTTCATACTGTGTGGCTTACACAAAATACTGGGTGGAGAAGAGGAGTAATAAGTGAAGGTAAAATTCAAGTAGTGATTAGATCATAGGTTTTATATACAATATAATGAGGTCTTTTAGATAATCTTGGGCGGAAGAAAGCTCATATTTGCATTCTATAAAAACTATTCAGCAATTGGAGTATGTAGATTAGGGAAGACATGGAGGAGTGAGGTGTGATCACTTCAAGCAACCAACTTGTGTAGGATTGATAGCAGGACTAAAATAGAAGTAAGCAAGAGATTGGAGACTCGAGCCTAGGAGGGACCACTCTTCACCAGTGTACATAACATAATCTGATGGGTTCAAGAGTTCATTCCAAAACTTCTATTTCTGTTCTCCACTGCTAAAACCTGGTTTTATTGTAGTTATTCTGTAGGCCTTAGGGAAGGTGTTGGTGTTCATATTATATTTTTTTCTTGTATTCTAAAGTTAAGTAGTATTAGTAGTACTTTAAATATATTTTGAAAAGTTTTTTATAATGTTAACATAAAATAGTATATGATGTTATCAAGTAATAATATTATGGAGGTATTTTACAGCAATAGAATACAAAGAAAAAGAATGATAGCAATTGATCAGTGCTATTTGCATGCCTGACAATATAATTTTGGACTTCATCACATTTTGATAATCACTCTAATGCAATTTTCAAAGTTTGTTACATGACCTATAAATGCACCTTTTCAAAAACCTCAGGAAAGTGCCATGTAGTATAGCTAGTTCATTATCTGGAGCTGGTTTATGAAGTATGAGCACTTTGCTGTTTGGAAGACTTTTTATCATTATTTGCAGTGAAGGTGATACAAAACCTTGAATTTGGTTTTATCTTTTTGCTTTGTTTTTGTGGTGCTGGTTTTGAGTGTGCTGGACATGTGTTTTCCCACTGAGCTATACCCCCAGCTGTTGTGTATGTTTTGGGGGTGGTGGGGTGGGTAACTGGAGATTCATCCTAGAGCCTTCACATTGACCTACATCCCCAGATTTTGAGAGCGAGTCTCACTGAGTCTCTAAATTGCCCAGGGTGGGCTTGAACTTGTGATTCTCCTGCCTCAGCTTTCTAGAGTGCTGGCATAGATTTCTAATTATTCTTGACCTAGTTATCTCTTTTCTGATCCTAGACAATCAGTGTGAGAGACTAAAGCTAACCCAAATATTGCTGTTTTGGTTACTTTTTTGTTGCTAGGGCAGAGTACCCAGTAGTCACAGTATAAGGGAGGAAAGGTTCCTTTTTAGCCTACTGTTTCAGAAGGACTCAATCAATCCTCTTGTGAATAGCTGGCAGAAGGACATGGTAGAGGCGTATCAGGAGAGAAGCTGTCCGCCGCTTAGTGGGATAGGGAGCTGAGATACCAAAGAAGGATCTGGGGTCTTTTGATGACATTGGTGTAGGAATGTATGTTTTTCCAGCCCACATGCCTATAACCTACCCCATGAGGAACATTCCACATTCTTTCTGTAACCTTTGCAATAGGGAGAGCGTCTTCATTAACCCTTCCTGCTTTGCATTTGTCACTTTCACTGTCATAAGTTTATTTTAGGTGGCTTACTGGTTATTCTATAAATGTTTTAGTATAAATGGAAATTGGTTTTTGTCTTTGTACATAGGGTTATATGGAAAGGATTAAACCAATGGTGAGAGATGGAGTTTATTTCCTATATGAAGCTCTACATGGACCACCAAAGAAAATCTTGGTAGAAGGTGCAAATGCAGCATTATTAGATATTGATTTTGGTAAGTGAGATATGATTCTTAGGGAGCTAGACTGAGCCTAGAACTGAAGATAGAAATAATGTTAGCATTAAAAATAATTTTAAAATAATGCTTTCAGAATGTATGTTTAGGAATGATGAAGATTTGTCATCTTTTTTTAAAAGAAATATTGTAGAAGACAAAATACACGTGTTAAATTTTATACTTTATTATAAAAATGAAATTATTTGAGTTCAGGGGTTTGGAGATTCTATAAATTGTGGGTTTCGTGGTTTGGTTCATAATTTAATTACATAATTCCTTCCCTTGAAACTGTAAGATGACAAGGTGAATTTGATAGATTAATCTTCATCTTTAATTCAACCTTTTAAACATGTACTATTAAACATGTTTATTCTAAATTCTTGAACACCTGTTTTCACTAATTCACTCCCCAGGAATGAGACTTTCTAGGTAGATTGAGAGCATTTCCTCCATCTTTAAAAGTTAATGCTTCTTCAAACTGCTGGCTGATTGGTTTGCCGATGGTTGTGTTTGAGCAGAATCTAAGAATTGTTTTGATCTCAGCTTGTCTGACATTTCATTGACATTTGATTCTAAGTAAAATAGTTAAAAAGGTATGTGTCTACATAGTAGATATGTGTCTTGGTATCATAATAATCCTGCCCACTCTGGAAAGAGAGCAGAGTGTCTGATTAGCAGAGTGGACAGTTGAGTATGAATGTGAGTAAAAGGACACTGCTCTGCATAACTCTTGTAATTTGGGGGTTGTTCCCCTGAATAGAGATCAGAAGCCAAGGAAATATTCAATGCTGCAAAGTCTGCTCTTAGAGTGTTGCTGTCCCCCCAGGTTGGTGCCACACCTGAAATATTTATATGATGGAGTCATATTTTTTTTAGTAGGAGACTTAAAAAATGTGGATAGGTTTTGTATTAAATTCTTTAGCAGTTTATTAAGTGAATACCTATCATACACAGCTGGCAACTGCAGGCGGCTAGGGGCCTCCCCTTGGATGAATGTCAGTCAAAGCTGTAAGTGCTATGTCGTATTCACATCGCAGACAGAGAATAGAAGCTTGGAGAAGGGGCAGTGACAGTTGTGGTCGAGTTTGTCAGATAATTAGAGTATATGCAAATAAAGAATTTTAATGCTAATTCTGTTTTAAAATCGTATAGGTCCTTGAGTTATCTTAATAATTATTTCTATTTTTAGGGACTTACCCTTTTGTAACTTCATCAAACTGTACTGTTGGAGGTGTTTGTACAGGTTTGGGTATGCCCCCTCAAAATGTTGGAGAAGTATATGGAGTTGTGAAAGCTTATACCACTAGAGTTGGTATTGGTGCCTTTCCAACGGAGCAAAACAATGTAAGCCTATTTCTCGGTAAATCCAGTTCATAATATATGGAAAGAAAAGTTAATGTTTTGTTTTGTTTCTTTAATGATTTCTTATCTTCTGAGCCTTTTTGTTAGGATCATTATAGATATGTTTGCTTTATTGTTTTCAGGGAAAACATCAAACTGCAGTTGTTGTTAGAATAATTGACTGGATTTGTCTGCTTTAATAAATGTTAATGGCTTGTTTTTAATAGACAGTGTTTTGTATTTTATCTGCCAGTGTACATGTCAGGAAGTTACCTATATATATGTTATATAATATGATATAAAAAATAAAGCCAAAAATAGATCTATTCCAAATAATGACTTTCTCAAAACCCATCGTCTCTGTGGAATTTGTACTTTTAGCTTTTTTTTTTCCTGAAAGATTATTATCACAGTCTGTGCCTTATTATATGATATCTAGGATAATTGCTCTAGATTTATGGTATAGGTATTCTGATTTCTAAGTTCTTTTTCTTTTTTGTCTAGGAAATTGGGGAATTATTACAAACAAGGGGTAATGAAATTGGTGTAACTACCGGAAGGAAAAGAAGATGTGGCTGGTTGGACCTTGTTTCACTCAGATATGCTCACATGATCAATGGATTTACTGCGTGAGTAGTCTTCAGAGACACTCTGTCAAGAGCCTATAGTACAGTTGATGACACAGGCTTAATTTTGTGGAGTGCAAACTTGGGTTAGTCCCTGATAGAACAACTTCACTCTTTAGCCTTCAAATTGAAACTGCAGTTGCAGACTGAAGTAGAACAAGATATGGAGAGAAGGGACCCTAAATTACCTTCCTAGGTATCCAGGGTTGGTGAAAAAGGATGATCATAGTCTCATATATGTTTATAAGAAGGAGGCAAGAGAAGTAGGTAGGCAGGTAGGGGAGTGGTGGAAGGGTGGATAGGTAGATTAAATGAACACAATGTGCATGTGCAGAAGGGAGCCTGTGGAGCATAGTTATTTAGTGCATAGGCTTCAGATCTGATGTCCTGGGTTTGAATTTCAGATCTATTTATTTTGCTTGTGTGACTGGTGGTGCCTCAATTTCATTCTTTAAAATTGACATAGTAGGGGCTGGGAGTGTAGCTCAACAGTAAGGCCCTGCGATCGTTTCCCCAGCACCACATAAACTGGGCCTGGTGGTATGTGCTTCTAATCCCAGAACTCTGGAGGATTGCCATGAATTTGAGGCCAGCCTGACACCCTGTCTCAAGAAAAGGAAAGGAAAGGGAAGGGAAGGGAAGGAAAGGAAAAGAAAGGAAAGGAAAGGAATAAGTTTGAGATAGTGGTATTATTGTAATTGTCATAAGAATGTATTATAGATTAGGTGGGAAGTATTTAAGAACATATAACACATTATCTGGCTCACTGAAAATGTTTAGGAAAGTTATTAGCATATATACATATATGTAAATGTATATGTCTATAGCTTTTATTAGTTAGGTTGAGCTCCTAGCAAATAAGAGAATAAGGCTGGAAAAAAATGTGAATATGTATCCCAAACCTAGTATTTTATCTAATTTCCACAGATTTTTCCTTAAAAACCAGTCAGTTTATTGGGAAATTTTGATGTATCATGAAGAGGCCCTTGGTGTGGTTTCCTCACTCTGACAGTTTCTGACCAGAGGGTGGAGGTGATGGTAACCAGAATGAGAGATTGAGGGATGATGGCATGTGTGTAAATGTACTTATACCTTGTGTCATCCTTGTGGAGCAGTGAGTTCTGCTGTGTCCCTTGGTCACAGAGTGCATCCCTAACTCTAGGCAGCCCTTCCTCCCACCAGTATGTGCTGTGGATTGTCAAGAAAGCTGAGCAAGAGTGTGTGTAGTCACCGGTAAAAATTTTGTAATAACTAGAAAGTAATCCAGCAGCATATTATGAAGAATAGATATCAATATATTGTCCTGTAGTGTTTTATGTGTGGCACGCTTCAAAAAATAATTCTAACCAGTTTTCAGAAATGCTTTGGAACTTTGAGCTTTGCATGGTTTTTTTGTTTGTTTTAATCTTGCATCAATTAAATCAGATATTAGGGTCTTTAAAAGTTTGATGTTTTAACAGCCCTTTCTCCCAAAATTAGGTTGGCCCTTACCAAGTTGGATATTTTGGACATGTTTACAGAAATCAAAGTTGGAGTTGCCTACAAGTTAGATGGTGAAATCATACCTCATTTCCCAGGTATTCCTTTTAAAGTGATGTCTAATGAATATTAAAAGTTAAATGTCATAGAGCAGTGTTATGAAGCCCTGCTGTACAATTTATGCTATAAAACTGTAAGCTTCATATACCCTTTGTGAATACTACAAGTATGTTCACTTACTGTTAGCATTTGAATCATAGTTACTATTCATTTGGGTGCTGGTCACAAGCATGTGTTAAAACTCAAAATAAGAAAAAAGAAATATGGCTTTTCTGGGTCATGCTGTTTCTGATTTTAGCATATTTTGAAAGTAACTTCCACACACTGGCCAGACATGGTGGCACACACCTTTTGTCCAAGCTGCTTGGGAGACTGAGGCAGGAGAATTATAACTGTCAAAGAGAGGCTCCTCTCTTGGGAATGGTAGGATGACAGAAAAGAATCTGTTGACGTTGTAAAATAGTGTTACTTGGAAAACTAGTTGTTCAATATATGTTATAGCCTTGCAAAGCTATTTTAAGAAGCTGAGCCTGGTGCCACAGGCCTGTTACCCAGCATACTGAGGGGTTGAGGCACGAGGCTTACAAGTTCAAGCCCAGGCTGGACAATTTAATAATGTATTGAGATCCTGTTTAAAAATCAAAGCTAACTAAATAAATTCAAGAGTTATAAACTCAAATACCAAAAACAATAGTCTAATCACTTAAGTCAAAAGATCTGTCATAGGAAACAGTTCAGAAATTCCTTCAACTAACATGAAATACCAAAAGAAAAAAAGTAAAATAAAACAGGTAAAACTTACCAACTTAATGAGATTGTTTTTAAAGCTCAGCTAGCTGGTTTGGGTCAAGTTCCTCCAGAAACACTCTGAGATGGAAATCTGCATTCAACAAATGTATTGGAGAATTATTTTAAGCAGTTATTAAGGTATCAGAAGGAGTAGCTAGGATGAAGTGCAGACAGTCCCAAGAGGGACCATAAAACTAGGGTGGCCATTTCAAGTTATCCTAAATTGAACAGGTGCCCAGAATTTTATACCTCCCATCAACCAGGGCCTAAGTAAGTGCAAGGGCAGCCCATGAGTGAGGGACTGAGCTATCAACTGTTGGTATTGAGTACTTTCTCCTACCATCCGGGCAGGATTCTGGGCACCACACCACAACAGAATCCCTGCTTGTGCTGGATGAATTTACTCATGCTGTAAAGTAAGTTAACTCCTGTGCAGGAATAGCTCTTGCAGGTTTCTGGTGTCTTTCCTAAGGAAATTTGCAAGAGAAAGGTTACTGATATACATTATCACAATAGGCTGTCACAATGGAAAGGTAGAAACAAGAGTGCCATCTAAGGCTGTGCCCTGCCAGATTGGATTTCATGTGTTAAAAACCAGGAGACAAAGGAGTCACTAACAAGTGTAACTGGCTCTTCATCAAAAGGATGTAGGGCTGCTGCAGAATGTTGTGGGTAGGGCAGTGTTTGGCACCTGGATGATACTTGGGCGTTTCTTGGTATTCCCTAGCCCTTCATTGACACTAAGTGGATGAACAAATCAGCCAAGACTTGAGAAAACATGGTGAGCAGCCTCATCCTTGAGATACTGATCTGGACCCCAGATGATACTATTATCCCACTCCTCTACTAGCTGGTTCTGCATTTCCTTCTCCCTCAGCTAGCCCTCCTGCTGATCTAGGTTGTTTACCTGGTGAAATGAATTTTTCCGAAGGGTTCTGTTAGGAACCAGTATCGGGATTCTGGTACCTAACAACTCTGTTTCAATTTTCTATTTGGTGATTGGAGAAAAGATAAATGGATGAATCTTTAAAGCCAATGAGCTGAACTTAGGCCAATATTCTATTTATAAATTGACTTTCATATGGCCCCACGATTAACAGGGATGCCATATAGTTTTAATATCAACTGGAACCGTATATATATATAATAGTCCTTAAAATGGCCACTCTCTTGTTCAGCTTATGGTGGGGAGCACACATTGGCTGTTGTGTTGCCGAGTCTGCCCAGCAAATTGAGACTCTCAGACACTGAGATCTAGGTATGAAAAAGGATTTAAGTTCAGGAATTAGTTGAGTGGTCATCATTATTTTTCATTAAGGGATAGCTTTTAGCCCCTTGGTAAACCATCTTGACTTCACTTTGAACCCGAAGTCTCATTTCTAGATGGACAACCTTGTTGACTACCTATCTATCTTTTGGTGGGTTTTTTATCTCCGTGATGATCAGGTCCTCTTTGTTACCCTGACTATTACTCAGGATAATTAAGCCCACCTGGCTCCTGCAGATGCCATCTGGCTCTTATTTGGGGAGATCCTGTCTTCTCTCTTGTTGTTGGGGATCTTAGCTGTTTAACAGTGTCTCCTTGTTTTCTTGCTCTTGCCCTCTTGGGACTTGAGATTTCTATGATTTGACTTTTTGATATCGTGCCCTAAGTTTTTCCTATTTCTTTTTTTTTCCTTAAGACTTGATAATTTCTACAGATATGTCTTCAAGTTTGCTGTATCTTTTCTTTCCGCAATATGTTTTAAAACCCATTCAATAGATTTTCATTTCTAGAGTTTCCATTTGGCTCTTCTCTATTTTCTGTGTATTTACTGAGATTTCCTTTGTTAATGACTGTATTTCTTAATTTATATAATCTGGGTATTTTTTTTTCTCTTAGATTAATAGCTGGAGCATCTTGAGTTTGGTTTCTCTTGAAAGTTTTCTTTACTTTCTTAATCACTGTTTCTTTGTCTAATGACTTTTGGTTGAGTATTGAACATTGTAGATAACATGTCATAGAAACTCAAAGTCTGTTATTTTCCTTCTGATTTTACTGATTCTTGTAATATGGGAGAACTGAATTGATGACTGATGGGCTTTAACTCTTTGTCTTATGCTTTGTTAGTGTCATTATGTGGAAAGCTCGAGTGTGCCCCAAACATCTCTAGCTTACTATGAGTTAGTTTCTGAATTCTGTCTGATTTGTGAATCTTGGCAGAACTTAGTTTTAGACTTAATAATGGGGTATGTGTAGGTAGTTTTAGTCAAGATTATAGTTTTGGTTCTCAAGGAATAACCATTTTTAGGTCTCAACTGAATGCCAGGAGAGGTAACAAGAAGTAATGATGAGATTCTGCCAAAATCCTTTAGTACTAGAGCTCCAGTGTCCCTGCCCCTTCCTTCTCATCAGCCCTGGTTGACCTCTAGAATGTTTGTCCTGCTTTCAGTGTATGCCAGGTAGTGTCCAAGCTTCTAGTGTTCCCACTGTTTGCATGTATAGTTCAACCTTAGCCAAAGGGTTCTCTCATGAGTATGGGAGTGAGGTGTTCTCTAGTTCCCACCTTCCAGATGCTTCACCATGATGATTCTAGCTGCATTTGTTTCCCTGAAATCTAGTACCCTAAATATGCCTCCAGTACTTGCTTATCAATGAATATTTGTTCTCTCAGGAGCCATAGTGTTTGTTCTGCATCTTGTCCCATACATAGTCTAGATCTGTGTTTTTATAATGGCTGAAAGTGCAATCCTCATGTAGTCTGTTCATTCTTTTTTCTACGTTGTACCATAGCAGTTCTACTTGATCTGGTCATTATTTTCTGTAAGCTTCCCAGAACATTCCTAGAAATAAATTTTTATCATTTTTGTGTCCTACATCATGAGAGAATACCTAATGCCAATATAGTCTCTTATTCAACTTGATGTCCTTTGACCTGCTGCTGCCCTTGATCCAACACTCTTACCCTCAGAGTTTAGTTCTATATGTACTTTCTTGGTGCATACAGATAAAATGTTAGCTCAGTCATACATATCATTTTGAATATAGTCTCTTCCTGCTCAAGTGCTTCTTTGGCTGATATGCCAGTTAAGTTTGGTTATTAACTTGAGTCGATTTAGAGACTCTTAGAAAGTGGTTGAGTTGTGAGGGCACAAACTATATCAGTGGATTAAATCAGGGTTTTCTTTTCTATTAGCATGGCATTCCAGTTGATCTC
This sequence comes from Ctenodactylus gundi, assembly GCA_004027205.1. Classification (NCBI taxonomy): domain Eukaryota; kingdom Metazoa; phylum Chordata; class Mammalia; order Rodentia; family Ctenodactylidae; genus Ctenodactylus; species Ctenodactylus gundi. The sequence continues at coordinate 156,923 of PVKB01003794.1, forward strand.
CTGTGGCATTCCAGTTGATCTCCTGTGAAAGTTTCAGCAGTTTACTACTATAGTATTGTCAGAGCCCATAAATCCTTGACCTACCACCTGTGGTGGTTTCTCACTGCCAGCCAGCTGGCCAGTGATCCAGCTCTCCCATTTCAGTACTGCCTTCTCAGACTACTGGCTCTGTCTGTCTTTATTTGAGTTCCAACTGTCTTATCTTGACTTCCCTAGGAAACAGACTCTGCAATGTAGATTTGCACACTGGTTCATGTGTGCTCTGAACAACATCTATTAGAGAAGTAGGATTAGGCAGAGGGAAAAGTTGAATTGTAATGTAGTTAAATGATAAATTCTCAGCTGAGATATAAATGGAGGGTGAACAAGTGTTTGAGTAGAGGCACCCAGCACTATCCTGCTCCCCCCAAAGAAGAAATGAAGCCCTGGGTGGAGAGCTGCATGTTGAGGTGAATGACTGCAGAGAACACTGGCATTCAGCAGTAGACAGAAGGAAACTGTAAAATCCAGAAACCAGGACTGCATCTTAGAAAGAGAAACAATATCCTCTTACATTCTCAGAGTCTTACATCGGCAAGAACCAAGGTGGGAGGGGTATAGCGATCTCTTATTGGAGCAGATACTGGCAATTCTAGGTATTGAGAAGTTTGTTAGCTACTGACAGCATATAGCCTAAGTAGATAAGGGGCCTGAAATCTGGTTTTGGAAAAGGAATTTATTTGGTCCCCTAAGAGCTATCTTGAAAGGGAATCTATTGCCTAATTTCAGTCAGAAACCCCTACATATTCCCATCCCTTGGGCCCCAAACACATTGCGTTGTGCTTGGCTTGTTGGCGTGATGAT